>UFQX01000610.1:173399-297634 GCA_900497675.1 Arapaima gigas
GGGGGGGGGGGGGGGGGGTGGCACTGAGACAAGATCTCACCCAGACTGTCCCAATTTCGGGGGCTTTAGTGTTTTGCCTGGCTCCCCTCCAGCGCAAAAATCCCGACGCGTAACTTCGGGAAAGCCGTGCGCCCACCCGCGCGCGCGCCCGCGGCACTTCCTCCTTCTCCGCAGCCTGGACATTTAAAATAAACTGAAACCGAAACCTGGACCTCCGCCCACGCCTCGTCCTCCACGCTCAATAAGAAGCGGGACCTTACAAGTAAACCCCATACTCGCGCGCACGCGGTCCTGCTCGGCACCTCCAGCAGAGCCCGGCTCGCGCGTGTCGCGTTCCAGCGCGAGTCAGTCCGAAACCTCGGAGCGCCTCAGAGCTGCGCCGCGCGCGTGCACGTTACCGGTCCCATCGGAGGCGCGTGACCGTGAATGGCGTGTCCGCGTGCGGCCGTTATAGTGACGGACGAGGCGCCAGTGCAGCCGTGATGCTGCTCTTAATGGACTCCAAGTCCGAGAGCAGCTTGACGTCGTTCTCCGGCGACGAAAGTTTGCAGAGTGTCTCGGTGAGTTACTGTTATTATTATTATTATTATTATTATTATTATTATTTTCACTTCGTCCTTCGTCATTGTGTGTCGCCGGGGTTACGCGGCACGGACATCCACAGTCGTCCGACCCCCCTGGGGCGCGCTGTAACTCAGGATCTGTGTCTTCTGCGCCCTCAGCCCGGCGCCGGGTCCGACTCGGCCAGGAAGCACAAGCGCAGGGAGAACAACCGAGTGGCGGCGCAGCGGAGCAGGAAGAAGCAAACGGAGCGCGCGGACGCGCTGCACAAGGTGTGTCCGTGTGTCTGTGGAGCTCATCCTACCAGAGCACCTCTAAAACCTACCGATCCTGTTTAGGACAGCAGGTGGCGTAGTGGCTAGCGCTGCCACCTTCTAATTTGAATAACCCCAGTCCTGCTGAACCCTCGACCAGGTACTTATTCCGAGCTGATCCTGTAAAAACACCCTGCTGTGTAAATGAGCAAAATAACTTCTGGAAGCTTCCAACGTGAACCTGCTGTAAATTGCCTCGAGGGAGGGGCGTGGCCTCTCTACATCAAGGGGTCAGCATTTCACAGGTGTGAAGAACTTGTGCTAAGCAATGAGGTGACTCTCACGAAGCTCAAGCTCCCTCTGATGTGTGTAACCACAGACATCTGTGGGGGGGGGGGGGCAATGCTTGGCTGGAGATGGGTGTTATGCAATCTTCCTTTGTACAGCCAGCGTTTCTGGGAAAAGGCAGGCGCTGCGGAGAAGGCCGCTCAGGTTCAGGCCCCACAGGGCATTGATGGGCCTTGAAAAGTCACAGCATATTATTATTATTATTATTATTACTGTTATTATTACTATTACAGCTTGATCAGAAACCTTAAAGCTTTGTTTTCAGCTGCACTGCTATGAGGTCCCCTGCATGAGACAACTTGCTTCTAAATGCAGCTTCACCTAATAAACTGCATAGGTTATCTTTCTTCATCCTGACCTCACGTATGGAATGAAGTTCAGCTGAAATTTGATATCTGACATGTGTTTCCTCTTCCCGGACGAAGGACAAATTTCGCTGCTGTTGCCTCTGGTTTTGCTTTCTATTAGGCCACTTTCACTTTCTCTCGTGCGGCGACACGAGGCGTCTCTGCAGCTGTATACGTAGAGAAGTTCACATTATCCGTTAACGTGTGAAGATGTTATACACAATGGGGTCAATGTGCCGAACCCGCCACGCGGTGCTGAGAGATGGGCGGCAGGTTAGTTTGCCGCTCTGTGGGCTCTGAGTGCCGCACTGGTGCGAGTTACCTTACCCTCGCCTTTCTCCTCAGGAATTGGAGACACTGGAGCACGCAAACGCCGCGTACGAGAAGGAAATAGCCCTCCTCCGGCAGGAGATCCAGCTCTACAATTCTGCTCTTCAGCAGCACGAGCCTCAGTGCTTACTTCCGGTTTCCCAGCCGGAAAACTCTCTGTGCGGCCCCGTCCCGGCTCCGGCCGCGGCCCCCAACCCAGGCCCGGTTCTCGGCCCGGCCTTCCAAGAACCCCTCTCCCTAGACCTCGCGGACCCTGATTTCGGACTGTATTTCCTACAGGGAAGCGGGAACCTGCCCTCCATGTCGATGTTCTGACACGTCGGTGCCGAAAGTTTCCACAGCGGTACGAGGCCCAGGAGAGGAGGGTTTGAGATGGACTGAAACACAGCATCTGAGGACAGTGATCTCGCTGTCTTGTGGACATGTCACTGTAGTTATAACCATGCCAATGTTTAGCATTTCCAAACCTAAATAACTTTGGTAGCAATACATTTATGGTGTCGGCGGGAGGTCGACAGTGGAGCCTATCAAACCAGATTGCTGCTATAAAGAAATACCCAAAGCTGTTCTATTTTTGTAACGTGGTTTCCACGCGACGTGTCTTCGGCTTGTAAAGCTGCACTTTAGTAGGAAATGTCAAATAAGCTGGTGGTGTCAGTCGCATGTAGATGTATCGAATCGTTATTCAGTTATTTTGTCCAATGTAGATTAATATGCATTTTTTTCCACAAAATTAATAAAAAAAAAAGTTGAACAATGAACGAGGAAAAAAACATGCGGGAGAAGCGCGCGAGCGGCAGCGCGGCACGGGGATGGAAGCCGCAGGGGAGCTGCGGGACGGAGGACGGACGGTTGGTGACGTCAGACGCCACCCGCATCAGTTCTTCTGACACACTGAACTCAGGAAGACCCGCGATGTGAGGTTTTGTTTTTTACGAGCGACCCCAAACGAAGCACTCTGACATATTTTTCTTTTTTGAAAGGCCTTATTTTGACAAGTATTTTAATCAAACTAGTCCATTTTATACTGTTCCTTGTACCCATATCAGGTGTTATAAATTCAGCTAAATACACATGTAACTCAAGTAGTCAAAAAGAGGAAGGGCAGTTATGGATATGCAATAGTTTCTTCTAGAAATGTACTAATTACATATATTGATTTATTTATTTCCAGTATTAGAGGGAAATCATATTGCAAAAGCTGCTCGGAGGGCCACCGAGTCGTTAGCGAAAGTGAAAGTGTCGCGTTTCAATATTCATTCATTCGTTGCGTTACATTCAATAAATGTAAGTTTAAGGAAAAAGTCTCTGGGTAGCTCTCTGTACACTTATTTGTGTTTCCAAGGTTTTTTAAATAATAATAATAATAATAATAATAATAATAACGTTATTATGGCTCGCCAGGGGACCCCCTGGTGCTGCAGCATCACTCTCAGGTATGATCGTCGTTATTCTTCTCCATTAATAACTGAAATGTCGAGGACTGAAGAACAGCATCACCGCCTGTCTCCTCTGAGGGTTTAAGCTAAATCCCCCCAACATCTTTCGTAATTTTAATGAACCAGCTTCTCACCCACGCAGAATAGCTGCCCACGGCGTGAATGAAAACGAAAGTCTCCCTCCTCTATAAATATTTTTTTCTGACGCAGAAATAAAAACGTTACTGTCAATAAGGGTCTTTACAGCGGAGAGCCGAAGTCTGTGTGAATTGAACTTTCTTGCATCCAGAAAGTGCGCTATAACCACCGAACAAAACTACGCGGTTTATCAGAAATGTAATAATATTGAGGATATTAGTTCAGGACTGAGGCGAAGAAATACTGGCAGAAAATGGAAAATACAGCCGACGGCGGAACGCCTGCCTGAAGCTCTGCTGTACATTATAAGTTCAGAAAGTATAAGCAGGATTTCGGAGTTGTCAGAAAGGCTGTTGGACTGGAAACGTTGTGATTTATGTGCGGCTTAAATATGGTTTGTGTTTATAAGCGGGGTCCCTGTTGCGGAGTGACAGGCGGTAAAAGCCGCGTTTCCACAGAATTGGCTTCTGTCACTTCGGAGCGAGGACAGCGTCGTGGACAGCCGGGATGTGACACCTAGACCCACTCGGGAGTGCGGGGGGCGAAAGGCCCAGTCAGCATGACGACACCGCGCACAATGCGTCACACAGGCCGTTATTAGGGTGTGCGGGAGCAGGAGTGCGGCACGGTGCGGGAGCAGCGGCGGCAGCGCGCAAAACGGCCCTTTTGCAACGTTTGTCGCTTAATGAGACGCGGAGGAGCGCGAGCTCAGGGCGACGGTGCGAACGCCGTGGGGGAGGGAGGGAGGGAGGAGAGCGGCCGCGGAGGAGGGGTAGGAAGAAACACAGGAAGATCATAGCGAACGTCCACAGGAGGATCGGGGAGCCGCGGAAAGGAGGACAACCGCTACGGCGCTGGAGAGAGAGAGAGAAAAAAACACCAATTAAAATACGCAAAAAACAACAACAAAAGAGCGAGCGCGCGGAAGGGCGCGCGCACCGATCGCGGACTGAATATCGGCACAGATTTTTCTTCTCGCGGCGATCGAGGGGGGCATAACGGGCGAGAGGTAGAGTCGCGCCAAGGATGGAGTAAAGAGGACTGGCTTGTGCACGCGTGTTTAGTGTCGCCGCGGACGGTGTGAGGAGTGACGGTCAGCACAGCGTGCGTGAGGAGCCCCGCACATGTGGGCGCGCAGGGAGCCGCACCTCCGCCCTGCGCGCATCATCCTCCTCCTCCAGCAGCAGCAGCAGCAGCAGCAGCAGCAGCAGCAGCCGCCTGCAGGGACATCACAATAACATCACCGTGACACTACAACGTCACAGTCAGACAAAAAACATCATCCCCCCGATGGACGACACGAGCCAAGGACCCGAATAGAGGAAACGGTGCAACTCTTCCGTTTGTATTATATATATCAACATATTTTTTTCCGTATATATTTGTATCTGTCAGGAAGAATAGCCTAATACTGCCTTTATTGCGGTTCTGCGGACTGAGGGGCGTTTTCCACGGTAATACCTGATCATTGCTACAAGTTCTTTGGATTGCTCTATGTTTGGATATAATTATTTATGTCCTAAATATATAAATAAATACCTAATTTAGGCCGGTGACTTTACTGATGACGCCAGACCGGCAGAGCCGCTGTAGTGATGCGCGTGTCCGTGTAGAGACACAGGAACACAGGCGCGTGTCCGTGTGTGTCGGTGTGTCGCTAATGTTTTAAATGGACCCAGTTTTCCGGGTTTCTTGAAACACACACACACGGTGCTGATTGAATCAGATACCTCCGTCTCTCGGAGGCTTGAGCCCACCTAGGGAGCCACCCGACCTCGGAGCCTTTTTTCCGACCAGGTTTTCCGGATCTTGTAACCCTCGTTAGATCCTTCAATTCTGGTCCACGTCGCTGCGGCTCATATTTTATTAGTGAGAAACAGCTGCCGCCATCCACGGCTCCTCGTTCCGCTCAAGCACCACCGCCGGAGCGCCGATGGAGACCACCAAGCTGCCCCCGTCCAGCCCGTCCTCCCCGACCACGGGCTTCTCGGTGCCGAGCGCCGAGAAGGTGGACGGCTTCCCCCGGCGCTCGATGCGCAGAGCCCGGCAGCGGCGTTCCCACAGCTCGTCGCAGTTCCGCTACCAGAGCTCCCAGATCGAGCTGACGGCCCTGCCTTTGCTCAAAGGTAACCGTGTCCACGGCAGAGTCTGTCTCACTGTCCACTTGTCACCGTCCTTGTCTGTCCGCATCCGCCTGGACCACACGTTGCTCACAGCTTCTTCCTCTCCATCTCTGACCGCCTCAGTCCACCTGCTGCCCGTCTGAGCCGGACCGTCCCGACATTTCTGTCCATGTCTCACGGACTGCAGTTTCCTCTCAACGTCTCGCTGGCCAAACCATCCTGGTCACATCCTGCAGACTTTAGAACCTCACGTTGCAACCAGATCTTAGTTTCCACATCTTAGTGTCAGCATTCCGCTGGCTACCTCACTGTCCACACATCACTGTCCGTACGTGGCCGTCCGCCTCCCAGTGAAGGTCCCTACCTGACGGTCCGCATCTAGCCGACTGAACCCCGCGCTGACCGCATCTTACGGTCCACCTGACCCGAGAGTCTAACCTGTTATAAGACGTGGACAGTGTGGCCACCCGCTGTCTTCCTTCCTCTTTGGTCATTTTCACGGGTTTAAACTCGTCGCAGACGTTGTGTTTTTACCGTGGTGTATAAAATCTTTTCAGGTAGTGAAAGTTTATTATTTATATGCCATATTTGAAACTATCAGAATATTATAGTGACGTGAAATGAAATCTTTCCCCTGACGGACACTTTTATCAGGAAGAGAAAATGGCATCAGTAGAAATCCAGACCGGAGAGACTTGTGATTTTATCTTGACCCATGCAGTGCTGCTGTACCTGTAATATTTCTAATGTGTCATCAGGAGGTTTCCTCACAGTAAATCTTTTTTTTTTTACACCGATGCAGAGCGCTAACTTCTGTGGGTGTAGGCAGGGCCCAGCTGTCATCTTCATAGGTACGTTTATGTTCTCCGCCAGCGAGCGATAAGAAGAAGGTTCCCGCAAACGCACCGGGGCAGCTGGCAAGGGGTGTAAAATTTTCACTGCGTTCACTGTAAAGTGGATTTGGTTGCGGGGCTGTGGTTTGAATTTATTTTGAGCCAAAAGACCTTCCTCACACGAGAAGAAACGTGGCGGGGAGATGTGTTAGGGCAAGTGTGCGTGGTATTTCAGCAGGTTGACCCAGTAGAAACACTGGAGCATCAACATACGTGGTTCCTGTGACTCTGACCTGGTTAGCAGCTGAATGTTTTGGTGAGCAGCCTCTTCCTCATCACACAGCGTCCGATTGTACATCTTCAAAGTGACTCCAAATACCGTGGGAGAGGCTCCACACGTAACGTTGGCCGTGTTGGCCGATGTTGGTGGTGGCAAAATTTTTGTTAACGTCTCACTCTTTCGGACCAGTAAAATGCGTCTTAGTCACTCCAGGTAGAAGAACGTCAGCTTGAACTGGCGTGAATCGCAGAGCCTCTTTTAACGCTGCAGGCTTATGCTACGGTAAAATACTGACACCAGACAGTGTGGTGAGGGTCCGAAGAAGGAGCGAACCCTGAAAGGGCCTGTAGCCATGCGAGAACGAGGAGACCGTGCCTGCTGTATTAGCTCCCTCCGGCCTTTGAAGAGAAGAATGTGTTTCTGTTGTCATGACAGCCGTTTTTGACCCATTCATGGTCTTCAGTGGTTTGTTTAATAAGGCATCGCAGAAAGGCGCACACCTCAGTCGGCGCGTTTCAAAAGGATTTAAGGCAGTTTGAGCCGAGCGCGAGGATAAAGACGTCTCAGCACCCCTGCGGTGCTTTTCTCGAACAGAAGATAACTGTAAAAGTTGTTGCCGTATAACACTGTGAGCATGTTCTGGAGTTATGATCTTCCCTGAGATGGTGCTGCATTGAGTTCATGGAGCCGCTTTGAAGTCTGGATACAGTCATATTAATTTTGATGTGGTAGTTAGAGTGAAGCCATCCTTCAGACAACGGAAAAGTGCTTAGACTCCGCAGACGGCGTTAGAAATTTATTTTCTCAGTAGACCTGGCTGCAGCGTTGAAACCCTCATCCCATCCTGCTCCACGTTTGCTGCTTTAGTGCTCTATGCTCTCATGTATAACGTGGTCCTTCATTATCCAAGGAACTTGAAGAGCTGCTGGTATGTGGTGGCTTATGAATCACATGATTTTTAGGTGAGTTTTTTGTCTTCCAGGCACAGCCTAGATTAGCTAACACTGCGTACATTTCAGTGTTTTTATTTTTATCTTACTAGTACAGATCCTTATCCAGAGCATCTCACAAAGCTCACAGTTCAACCCATTTAGGTTGTTTGTTGTTAACTACAGCGACTTTACTTCAAGTGTGTCAAGTGTAGAACCTGACAGGTCCAGCCTGTGTGGGTCTCACTTTGGGTTTGCGGTTTAACTGGTGCCGGTGAACCTGCTCTAAATGTCTGCATCCTTCCTAAAATGAAGTGTTGGGAACGAGCAACCCCACCTAGAGCCTCGGTTTCAATGGTCAAATCAAGATTTTTGCTGTGCTGAACTTCTGGAGGGACGAAGCGAGTTGAGGTGGTTTTCAATTTGTATGTTTGTGTCATGAGCATGTGACTGTATTTATATTTCTACATGGGCATCTGTGTGTGTGTGTGTGTGTGTGTGTGTGTGTGTGTGTGTGTGTGTGTGTGTGTGTGTGTGCACGCGCATGCACGCCCATTCCCCACACCGGAATTTGTGAGCGCCTGTGTGTGTGTGAGGTGGAAAGCGTCACAGTGGGTCACCCTCCGACTCCAGCTGTCGACGTTTTGCCTCCTCGGGACCTCGTGAGCGAGGCTGTATGATACCCTCTAAATAGCCATTTGCCTTGAGCCAAACTCCTCAGCCGCCACTCGCGCTGACAATAACACACTGTGCTCTCCCGGGACCCCCGGCCGTTCCCTTCGCAGCATCTTCCATTACATAAACCACACCTTCTGTCCTTAAGAAGAAATAAGATGATTTGCTTACTTCCGTGGAAGTTCGTGTGACCGGACCGGGTTGCGCAGGCCGGTAGTGATTCCTTCGAGCGGCCGAAACCCTCGTAATTTACCTCCCCTTATTTCTGTGTGTGTTTTCCCCCTTCCCTGTCATCACGCTGTCGCCGTCATGTCTCAGTCTGTGTGTCTCTTGACTTTGAAAGTCTGTTGAAAGCGATAATGTGTCTGCTTAGGTCTGTTATCTTGTGCACGTTGGATGTAGAAACGACTTGTTTGCACGAGCCTGTGTGTTAGTGGCTGTTGCTTGAAAAGCGGTTCCTCGTGAGCTTCAGAAACGCTGCAGCGCCAGGTTTGTGTCGCCGTCTCTCCTAAGGCTTATTTTTTGGCTATATGTGTCTGCATCAGTCTTTCAATGAGTCAGTGTTCGTAGGTGTCGGGGCGTTTGCTCCCATGCTTTTCCGCGTGCGTGCGCGTGTGTGCAGACCAGAGGACGTTTGGAGAAGGTCGGCATTAGGTTACAGTCGACATGGGATAGCCACCCATTCCCTCCATCGCTTCGCAGATCAATAGAGAATGAGGAGATGGAGGAGAAGAGGAGGGAGAGGCCGCAGGAGAAAGAAAGCTGGAAGGAAGGGCTCACGCATCTGCCTGAAAGGGAACGGAAACAAGAGAAGCTGGAGAAGGAAGCAAATGGCCGGTTCATAAAGTCTCTCCTCGTGGCATTAAAGCATGTGAGTTAGAACAGGTGGAGAAGACAGAAATCACACTTTACAAATCGATAGTTTATAAGTAAAGCCTCTGATCTGGTTTTAAAAAAATGGGAACCGGCTCTCCTCCACGGGGTGTAGCTTAGCCCCCCACACAGGCGGCCGAATAGGTACCAGTGAAGAGTACGAACTAGGTCACATTTGCTTGGCACTCAGTTTGGGCAGAAACACTTCAGGCTGAATTTTAGTTGGACGGGTCACATCTCACTTTCAGATACGGCTGTGGAGACTGCAGCGCTTGGCGGGACGTTGCCTTTGAGGAAAGGCGGAAAGGGCTGAGGGTGGAACAAAAACAGGCCGTGTGCCTGGCAGCTCAGACTGCATAACTCTTTCAAAGCGCCTTGGTCGCCTGAGTAGAGAGGAACAAGGCAAAGATGTGAAACAGAACACAGTTAAAATGAGGTAGACGCTGGACTGAGGGATGATGTCATCCCTTCATCCGGTCCTCCTCCTCTTGATCGCCTCCCCCCTCGCTGTTTAGGAGTTGTGCACAGTTTCGTGCTATTTTACATTCTGTCCGATGTTCCGGTATTTAATAAGTCGCACGATCGAGTTGCCGGCCGAACGCCTGAAGCTCACATTAACCGTGGCGTCTCGTCTCTCGGCGCGTCTCCTGCCGTCTCTCGGTCTCGCTGCTGCGCTGATCGATTTGTCTTCTCGCACGCTACTGTACCAACCGTGAGATGTGTAACACCCTGCTCTCCTCCCTCTCCTCCACACCCTGGACACCCTTTCACTTACAGCCTTGGTCAGTTCCTTTATAGCTTCCTGCCTCTTTCCCTCCTTCATTCACCCCCCCCCCCCCCCCTTAGCCTGCTTGTTGTTTTTACAATTACTTCTCCCTAAAAGGGCGTTATATTTACCCGACCCGGGTTCTGACTGTGTGCAGGTATTATGTAGAGGAAAAGTTTTAACTGAAATAATGAGGCAACTTCAGGCCCCAGGAATCACCCTGAGGTCCGTTGGGAAAATCCTTCTGCCGTGTGAAGCGTTGCAGAAAACGCCCTTCATCCCACCCGTGACGAGTCCCACATCGTGTGTGTTTCAGTGTTCGGCGTGAATTTAATCTTTGCGACACACGAGTCCGTTCGGCCGGCGCGATAGAAGGTGTTGTCATGACGTAAGCGTCGCCGCCGCTGCTCTCCTGCTTTCGCTTCACCGGTTACTTGGCCTTTTCCCGTACATTTGCTGAGATCCGACTTAACTCTGAAAAGATGGTTCTGTTTGTACCTGAAGAGGGAATTTGTCTCAGTTTTTCGAATGTTGACAAAAGTGTCGTGACGTAGAGAACGAGGCCGTTTGACTTTACTTCTTTGTACTTGTTGGAAGTTCACAAGCTGCGGAGAAACTGTCGTATTGCTACGCAGCGGTTCTGTTGGCCAAAACTCAAACACTCCTCGCAAATGTGCCACTTTTAGACAGATTAGGCCGCGTAAGGATCAGTTTTCCTGTGTGGGATTGAAACTGTGTGGCCAAGGAGGTGACGAGCAGCACGTAGCGCACGGGTATCCGTGCTTCTCCCTCTGAATCACATGTCTTTGGACTGTGGGAGGAACCCGGAGAACCTGGGGAGGACATGCAAACTCCACACGCACTGAGCCCCGTGTTATTATAACAATGATTGTTATTGTTTTGTCAAAGGTATTTTACAGTGTCGGCATGAATGAAACGCATCGGTTTTCTGTTCGATTATCAACTGGCGGCGACATTAGTGCCCCGAAGGAGCCGACGGAAAGGCCGGATATTGAGGTTTCTCCTAGCGCCGTTGTGGTTTCTCTCACGACTGTAGTAGCTCACCTCGGGCCTCGGGTTGAACGTATAGGTGGACCCAGCAGGGCTGAAGGTGAGTGTGAGTGAGTCATTCTTCTCCTCTGTCCCCTCCCTGGACACAGATGCCCCCGTGGCAGAACTGCACGACCTCTTCTGCAAGAAGCTGCAGCAGTGCTGCGTGCTCTTCGACTTCCTCGACTGCGTCGCCGACCTGAAGGGCAAGGAGGTGAAGAGGGCGGCGCTCAATGAGCTGGTGGAGAGCGTGGCCACCGGCCGGGGGGTTCTCATCGAGCCCCTCTACCCCGAGGCCATCAAGATGGTGAGATACGGGCCGAGGAGGAGGCCTCAAAGGGCGGAGGGGGGCAGAAAATGAAAAGGGGGGTGGAGAGACGGTCGTGAATAAGACGGTGTCGGTCAGGAAAATGAAAGAAGGCGGCGGAGATGATGGAGCAGGTAGGGGGGGAACACAGCCGCGATATAGAGGTAGATGAGTCATAATAACACACAGCTGGGATGTTTATTTAAAAAGCGTCCGATTGCAGGGTATAATGATGTCCCTTCGACAGACGGTGACCTTGCGGAGGGGACTGTGGGTTTTACTTGTGCTCTAAGGGGCTTCAGCGCCGCCCTGTTTGGAGGCGGCTTCACGACACGCCGATGTTTGGGGCAGCGATGCGTCACACGTTGTGAGCGCGGAGATCCCCGGTGCGATGATGTGTTTCCCGCATCAGCCCACCAGACGCGACGCTTGACCTTACATCTGTTCAAAGATATGTTCTATAATGACCACCCCCCCACTCCGTCCCGCCCCGTGCAGCGCCGCCGGGGGTCCGGAACACAGCAACACCGCGTAGGATGAGCGGCTCGTGAAAACGGAACAAAAAAGTTCAATTGTAACAGTGAATTTTAAGTTTACAATAGCATCAACCGAGCTTTTTATAGACCTTAGCGAGAGGCGCCGGTGTTATTGAGCTTTTTTTTGTGGCGGCTGCAGTTACGGACAAATCGAGTTACCGACAGACTTCCAGGCCCCGGAACCTGTTTCCTAACTTTGGGACACTTTAAAAGGGAGACAGATTATTGAGGGATGCCGATGCTGACGAATGTCTTAGGTGAGAGGCTGTTTTGTCCTCCGGTGACGGCGGACAACTGACTGCTGCTTCTTCGCTTTGTCTCAAGGCCTCTTGCTTGACAGCGGATCCGCAAAGTCCGGACGCGATGAGCGAGCAGCTCCTCGGTCCGTGTTCCCTTTCAATTAGTAGAAGATCAATGGAGACCACGGCAGCGGGATATTTATGTCGTGCAAAATTTATTTAACGCGCCGTTAGACTGCAGGAAACGGGGGGCGACGACGGGCGAGGACCCCTGCGAGATGCGTCGGGCAAACGCGTTGGCTGAGAGACGGCAGCGCCAGCCGCGGCGACGTGGTCTGGCTGCACTCGGAGAATCTGGAGGGGCGGTTCGGCCGCTGTCGAAGTAGTAGTTTAGGCGAGAAGCGGCATCTCCGCTGCCGAACCGTTTGTTCTCATTTTTCCACTGTTGGCGTGAAATAACGTAAAACCCGGTCTGCCGCCGTCAGATCTCAGTGAACATCTTCCGGACGCTGCCGCCCAGCGAGAACCCGGAGTTCGACCCCGAGGAGGACGAGCCCACGCTGGAGGCCTCCTGGCCTCACCTACAGGTACGATCGCCTGTCAGACCTGCCCCACCTGCCACCTCCCGCCACGTTTCTCAGTCCTCAGCTTCCCTTTCTCTTCCTCCCTTTGTCTTTGCTTCTCCGTCAGGAGCTTTCTCTCCTGCCCTCCGTGTTTGTCCTCACCCCTCCGGACGTCCCTCTTCCACCCCCCCCCACTGCTTCCTGTATTCACTATTATTTATCATCGTCTCACCTTTCTTGCCTTCTCCCCACCCCGGGTTGTGTCTGACACACCAGCTGGTCTACGAGTTCTTTCTGCGCTTCCTGGAGAGCCCAGACTTCCAGCCTTCGGTGGCAAAGCGCTACGTGGACCAGAAATTTGTTCTGCAGGTGAGTGACGCTCTTCTACGGTCTACCTGCTGGTGCGGAATGTGGAGCTCTGGGCTTTAAGGAGGAAACTTCTCACGTACAGTAGCTTTGGTGAGGCTACGAAGGGCCTGACTTTTTGCTGTGACCGTCCGAACCGCTGTGTTTCTCTAAAATTCTTCCAGCTCCTGGAGCTGTTTGACAGCGAAGACCCCCGTGAGAGGGAATACCTGAAGACCATCTTGCACCGCGTGTATGGCAAGCTGCTGGGACTGCGGGCCTACATCCGCAAGCAGATCAACAACATCTTCCTCAGGTAGGCCGACCGCACCTTCCCGTACCACAGCTGCTCCTGAAGGAACCTCAGGAGGATCTTTTTAATACAGGGTCCTTATTTCGAGTCCCGTTTTGATCAAAATCGACTTATTTCTTATTTGTTCAAAACAAACAAAGAGCCCGACCGAACACTGACAACAAGGGGGAAATAATGTGCTGTGCGAGGTCTGGAAACACCGCGTCGCAAAGGGAAAGCGGTTATCGGATCCTGCATCATCGCTCTAATAACTCATGTCAGGCTGTAGGAAATGAGCCTGAAATGAACCGGTGTTTAAAGGATCTGACTGTTTTTTGTCCCAATATATTGCTCTGCAGCATTATTTTGTTGAACTGCCTGCATTTGCATTGATTTGAACCCCGGGAAAGCGGAATAGGACCCCGGACGCTGAGCCCGGAAAGGTCAATGCAGACCAGTGTAAACCCAACCCGAGTATTTTGTACCAAACCTATGAGGTCCTGCAGCTCCTAGCGGCTTGTGAGAGACAAGCATAGCGGCAAAACGGAGCCGACTGTAGCCTGACATGACGCGGGTCCACACGCTCGCTGTGGCCCGGCCGGACCGACGTGGCGGACCGAGCCGCCTCTCTCACTCGCAACTGCTGAATCCCTGAGAAAATTCCAGAAGGGTCTTAAAATACATCTTTTTTTTGGACCGATCTCCTCGCACCGTCACCCTGCTGTAAAGGTGCGGACGACAGAGCCGCGTCTCTGGCCGACATCGATCGGTCCCGATGAGAACTACTCTCTGCTCCGGTCAGATCGGTTCCCCTGCCGTTCGTCCGTGAAGCCCGGGGGTTGCGAACGCGCTCCGCTGTCCCCTTCCCGGGGCCCTGCCGTGGTTTTCTTGCCCTTACCTGTTAGGCCGGCCGGGTCCACCTCTCTCGCGAGCCTCGGCGGGGGCCAGACGGCCCCGTTTGTCACTGTCAGCACTCCCTCTCCCACCAGCGTTATGGATAATAATCTGCCTTTTCTGCTCGGCTTCCTTTTGCCGGCGATCTCCTGCTCCGTGGTGTTTCTGATTGCAAACTGCCAGATCGACGTAACATTTGTGTGACGTTTTATCTGCTTTGTGTGACTCCAGGTTCATCTATGAAACCGAGCGCTTCAATGGAGTGGCTGAACTGCTGGAGATACTGGGCAGGTAGACACTGTTTCTCCATAATGCTGACGCTGCACCTCACAAACTCCTCAGCTGCTCCGCCTGCAGAACAAGGCCAGTTCTGTAGATAAGTGGCGAAATGTGTACTTTGTGGGTTCAGGTTCCTTGATTTATCCCACCTTTTGGGGCAAATAATACGAGACGGAGAGCAGGTGGAGGAAGGAGATGTGTGGAACATCTGACTCTGCATCCCAGCTGGCAAACTCAGGGTTTCAGTCTATTGCACGCAAACGCAAAGTGGTGGTGAGATGAAGCTCCACACGTTAGTGAGAATGAAGCAAACGCGCTTGATTCTGTAGATCTGCGGCAGGGAGAGAAAGACGGAGATGGATGGAGATAGAGGATGAGAGCGAGAAAGTGAGAAGGAGTGAGTCAGTGCACAGGGGGGCGGGGGATTACATTGGGGTTTCGTGGCTTATTCCAGCGGAGGTATTTATAGCTCTGCCTACACCCTCCCTCCGCTACAAAGAGATGTGGCCCTTCTCCTGGGAAGTAGGAAGCCGGGAAGGGGGATGCGAGAGAGGCTGTGGTGGGGCAGAGGGGTCGAGAAAACAGTCTGCTGGGGAAAGAGGGCCGACGAGAGAGGAGCGGAGAGGGGTGGGATGAGTGTGGAGAGAAAAGGAGGAGGGATCTGGCTACCCGGAAGGAAGGAGACGTGGGGGAAACGTTCTTTTCATCTCCTTGTGTCGATGGGTGACGAGAAGAGGGGGGCCCGTTCCTCGGCGCTGACGGACAAAGGCGAGAAAAGGCAATAGGATCCCACAAAACTCTCCGTTCTCGCTCACGCAGAACTCTCCTTTTTATTCCTCCGTTCATTCCCGTCTCCGTCTTCCCGTCTCTCCCATCCTGCAGCATCATCAACGGCTTCGCTCTGCCTCTCAAGTCAGAGCACAAACAGTTCCTGGTGCGGGTGCTCATCCCCCTTCACACCGCCAAGTCTCTGTCCGTCTTTCACGCTCAGGTCAGTGGCTCCGGCCAGGAGACACACACAGACACACACACACACACACACGCACACGCGCACACGCGCACACGCGCACACGTGTACTTGTGGGCACTGACCGCCGCATTAAATGCAGCAAAAAGATGAACTCCATCCCTGACAGCTTAAAAAAGCTGCATTTAAAAAAAAAAAACCGTAGGTCTGTTTTGCCTTTTGTGAGAAGCACAGACATGCAGAGTCACACGGCTACAGAGAAGCAGGTTTATAAAGGGACGCAAACACACAGAAGATGGAAAGTTATAGAGATCCATTGAAGCACAGATGCAAGTTCCCTGCCGCGGATGTCCTGAAATATACAGACAAACGGGGACTTTTCTTTCATGCGAATCATGACTTCTCCTTAATAATCCGGCCTCCTCGACTGACAGTTATATCGGAAGTCATGGCTTGTTTGACTATATTTTCACTACAGATGCAATAATTGCTGACACAGATGCTGCTGTTCTTATACCCCGGTGTCAATAATCTATTTACTACCATCCGCATGTGACAGTTTCTTTCAAATAGTTTCAGTTTATTTTTAGAAGCAGCCTTCTGCTCCAAAACAATCCAGGAAAGAAAACTATCGCTGTGCAGAAAGACACAAACAGGGTGGCTTCTGTCCGACGGGCCTGCAGAACTAATCCCTCCGTCGGAAGGTTCCGGTTACACGGTGCCTGGGGACCGTGAGATATGTGAGAGGAAGAGTACAGTGCCAGTTCTCATGATCAATTCCATTAATATCTGCACACTAGCGCAAGGCGATAAAAAAGTGCACAAATCATATTTTACGTATCGTTCACGACCCGAAACGCCGTTTTTCCCCTTTCACAGAAAATCCCTAATAATATTCTGCTGGACACAAATACATTTCTGATGAAAACGAAGGAGAGCTATAACATCATACTGCAGGATTAAAAAAAAGCTCACTTTATTGATCACGATGCCCACACTGTTCGCCGGTGATCACTTACACCTTTTGACCCAAACATACAGGTAAAGGATCCATAAAATCATACTGTATTGTCCCATGTTTAACAAAAGGTGGCTGGTGACGTTTGCGGTCATTTTGTTCATTTTGGGATTTATAAGTATTATTGTATGGAGCTATTTTAAGTATTAACTTGTTTTTAACTTTAATTTTTAACAATAACAATATTAGACGTTGCAGGAAACACAGGGGCTGCTATTCACCTGCTCGGACAGTAGAGGGCAGAGTTGAGCAAAGTAACTCACTGCCACCCTTCCCCATCACCCCCCGCCCTTCTGCCACGCATTATTAATGTGATTTATTACTCTTTGAGCCTAAAGTGTCACCTTCAGTTGGTGGAGGAGCTGCGCACAGATGTGCAGAATGAGGGAATAAAACACAGCAGCTTAGAGGAGAAAAAGGCAGACAGTGATGGAGCAGAACGTGCTCTTTACACCCTGGAGAAACAGGTTTCCCGCAGCCCAGCTTTCGTCTTTCCCGTCTTCCTTCCGCCTCTCTGAGGATACGGATGTCGATACGCACCGGTTGGCTGCAGTCGATATGACCCTGATGCTGTAAGACCGGTAGCTTCTGCTTCTGAAAAAGCTGTTTCTAATTAACCACATGGAGGACATAAAAAATACACCACATTACCGCGTTCCGTCCGTTTCCAACATCCAGGACTGCAGCAAACCGGCGCCGGTCCCGGGAAGCATAGGATGAGACACCAGTCCGTTCCAGGCAAAGTCTCCCCGACGTATTTATACGCAGTCGCGCACGAAGGCTCTTCGCAGGGAGGGGCTATAAAACCTGTATCTATTCAAAGAACCCCACCTGCCCAGCTGCACTGCCCCCCCTTTCTGATCCACGTATATTACTGATGAGTTGATACCGGTACCTGCTGCCCCCAGTGTGGTTAGAAGGTCCACTAGACATCAGGGGTCCAGGCTCCCCGAAGGTCAGAAGGGCAGCGGCAGCTGGCAGCTTCACGGTTGTATGTGTTTGCGCTTCTGTACACACACTGTGTGTTGCTGGGGCTCGTGTACCTCCACAGTGCCGGCTGTGTGTGTGTGTGTGTGTGTGTGTGTGTGTGTGTGTGTGTGTGTGTGTGTGTGTGTGTGTGTGTGTGCATGATAATTGCGTGAATAGAGCGTGAAACAGCTCAGGCTTCTCTTTGAAGCTGTGGTGTGGCCTACATTTCCCTTCCCAGCACCCCGCTGCTCTCCCATCCATACATTATTCAGTCGGCCGCCAGCGCCGGGTGTGTGAGAGCCGGCCGACTGCTAAATACGTCGACGCTCTTCAACGGCGGCCAGAGTGGGGCGTGAACAAAAATTTAACTTGATGGGAGCGCCCGACCGGGGGGTAAAGAGGCCCTGTCACCTGTCGATCGGGACGAGGGTCCTTCGTGGATTCGCCTGCCAGAACCGGCTTTGATGGCGTCTGCGGCGCAGAAGAAGTAGGGAAGGTTGTGAAGAAACAGTGGAGAAAAACCGACGCGGAAAATCAATATTTCAGAGGTACGGCGATCAGCGGATTACATAGTGGATCTAAAACAGCAGCGAGGCCGCTGGAAACCTGGGTGTTTCCATGATTCTGTACGTTGTTATGGGTTAAGATCTTAATTCTAAAGGGAAGTCACCCCCCCCCCGACATCTGCCTGGATTCCACGGGCTTTGGATGTCATCTCTCAGTAAGAACCTCAGCAATTACCGTAGCTGTCTAAACTCACAGCTTCAATGACTGAGTCCCTTCTGTTTAATCCCAGCATAATACCTCCAAGTAGCACTCGAAACGTCCGTTGTTATCGTCTGACTCCGTGTTCTACTCTTTTCCCATCAACCGCCTCTCCAGACCCTTTTAGTCATGTAGCACGGATCAAAATAGAGAGGAACAATGAAGATGTCTAGAACATTTTAATAAGTTCCCCTTAGGTGAGGAGTAAGTCGGTGACATCATCCGTTCCGATGTAAACACATACACACTTTGTTGCCGTGGTGCTGGATCCCCACGGTAACAAGTGCGAGAGGCAAATGCCAAATGCCAGCTCTGATCCCAAGGGACCGTTGGCTCACAGCCCCATTGTGGCTCAGATGCTGGGCTCGATGTATGAAGACGCCACAGAGCCTCACCGCCGCTGTCTGCTGCTCCTGCACAGGTGTAACCAGCAGTTCATGAGTGACGCTTGGTTGATGTGAATGAGAAGCTCTGCAGAACATCTGTCTGCACCTCTGCCAAACGTTCAAGTCTTTTGCGCTCAAATCACTTCAGTTGTCTGGCGCCAAGTTCCTCTTGCACTTCCCCAGTTGTTAATATGCAGCCAATACCTGCAACCAAACCCACCTGGTTTTGGATCCTCTGGAGAAAATGGGGTTCGCAGGGTGAAGAAGGGGAGACGGTTGGGTATTTTGGAAAGAGGCGTAAGCTCGGCAGTCCCACTCGGACGTCCGAAATCAGAAGTCCGCACTTTCCTGGTTTTGGTGCCGATGTCATGGAATGAGCTCCCGCCGCCCCTCAGTGCTGCTGAATCCCTGTCAGCTTTCAAGGAGCCTCTCAAACCACATGTCCTAACAGCATCACAAATTTGCACCAAACACTCGGCTATAATAACCCTTATTTTCCCGTTAGACTCAACTGACTCAATTCCATAGACTCGTGTGATGAGAGGCTATGAGATCAATCTTCTTCCGATTATTACTATTAATAATAAAAATAATAATAACAACAACAACAACAACAACCAACAGAATTACAGTAATGTGTGGGGGGCCAAGGTGGTGCAGTGAACAGGTGGTTATTGATAGTAACAACAATGATATTTGAGATTTTCCCCTTTTTATCCTGTTACTCCATCCAGCGTCCCGGACCCCTCCTCTCGCGTTGCCCAAACAAACCAGCCTGTCCTGGAACTGCAGTCAGGGGTTCGAACCGAACTGTACTCACCGAACCTCTCAAACTTAAGGGTGCAGCAGCTGCTTCTTGAAACGGTGGACAAGTTTCACCTTTCATACAAGACCTGTTCACATCACCTGTCCGCTTTGCCACGTTTATCGCGCTCACTGACGCCTCTGTTCTCCTGCCTCAGCTCGCCTACTGTGTGGTCCAGTTCATGGAGAAAGACGCAACTGTGACGGAATACGTAAGTGGTCGCCCTCCGTGCCAAATTCACGCCAACATCTCCTGCAGATGACGGTGCCGTGCAAACCGTCAAATACTGGTACAGGAACATCTGCAGTGACGTTTGCTGTTGGGGTCGAGTTGGGAACCCATAAGACTAACGGTCGAGAATTGAGGGAAGACGCTTTTTCTCGCTTTCCTTCTCTCAGATAATCCGCGGGCTGTTGAAATACTGGCCGAAGACTTGCACTCAGAAAGAGGTGAGTGTGTTTGTGCCCCCAGAGCGGCTCCAGTCCTGCTTTGCAGGCTCCTGTCACCACATTCAGTGTGTGTGTGTGTGTGTGTGTGTGTGTGTGTGTGTGTATGTGTGTGTAATGTGAGCAGCAACACAGTTTAACTTCACACCGTAAAAACCCCCCCCGTAAACAGCCGAGGTGTCCCTGGGCTTCCGCTCACCGTAGCGTCACTTGTGCCCCCACCTGATCCACACACAAAATATTTACGCTTCACCTTGAGGAGGGTTTGGTGAAGTGGCTCAGTAGGTTGTGGGGTTAGTGCTGAGTGGGATGTGCTTTTCAGTCTGTCCTCCCTTTTCCGGGCAGGTTATGTTCCTGGGGGAAATGGAAGAGATCCTGGATGTGATTGAACCTTCCCAGTTCGTGCGTGTCCAGGAGGCGCTGTTCAAACAGATCGCCGCCTGCGTCTCCAGCCCACACTTCCAGGTGAGCGGTGCCGGATGGATCCTGGATCTCAGTTCAGCACTCAAATTCCTCAGGGCTGTCGTATGTTACCCACAGTGGTGTGCAGTCAACCTCCCGTTTCCACGTCTGATCGGCGTCTGTAGAGGGTGCGAGAGTCAAAAGCGTGTGAATCCATACAGTTATTTACAGTATTTATTTTGGGGAAAACAATGATGCTTCCCAGCCCAAATATTGCTGAAACATCTTGTAGACTCACACACACACAAATACACAGAGGACAAACCCAAGTTTATTGCGGGTGTCGTGTCCTTGACGGCCTTAAAGGGACGCACTGGGTGGTGGAAGAATGCAGAACAAGTCAAGTTTCATAAAGTACTGCGGAGCGTTTTTGACCGTGTAAGAGAACCATAACATAAAATACTCACCCACCGACCAATCGTGAGCAGGATATTTACCTACACATCTCCCCCATATGAACATCACGTCTGCTTTTCCCAGGATCCAACACCCCCTGTCGTACACAGCCCTTTAAGGGGTGCTTTACACACGGTGTGTGTACTGCCCATTATCTAACACACACACTTTTACATGCCTGGATGGAATTGTGATGTAATTTTTTTGCGCCGCCTTGTACCGGGCAGATTGGCACAGGAATTGAGTGATGAAATGAAAAATTATTCTTTGTTTAAAGTTATTCAATGTGGTAGCAAAAACGCGTAAATGGAGGGACACCTGGGTTCAGGGGCAGACGCCGCCCGCTGTTTGTGTGCCTTTCGTCTGGGGGCTCTGGTTTCCTCCCACAGTCCAAACGTGTTTTGGGTGGCCTCCCGACTCCAAATCGCCCACAGCGTGAGTGTGTGTGTGTGTGTGTGTGTGTGTGTGTGTGTGTGTGTGTGTGTGTGTGTGTGTGTGTGGGACTGGCATGAGGATGAACCCTGTCCAGTGAAGGCCCTGAACTACTGGCTCCTTGAGTGAGTACATTTGAATATGTGTAAAATCCTTAAGTCTGCAGTGATTCTTCGTGCTACTTTTGACAGTGAGTGTGTCTCTGGGTGGTCCACTGCGGACCTCTCGTGGGGGGGGGGGGTGGCCTGCCGCCGAGTGTCGCTGAGTGCCGCCACCGTCCGTCACTCATCCTGCAGGTTGCAGAGCGCGCCCTGTACTTCTGGAACAACGAGTACATCCTGAGCCTCATCGAGGAGAACTGCCAGGTGATCCTGCCCCTGGTCTTCGGCACCCTCTACAGAGTCTCCAAGGAGCACTGGAATCAGTGAGTCTGTCCCCCCCGTCTGTGGTGGAGTCTAGAACCCGTGAGAGTTCACCCCAGGGGGTGAATTCCGTGGATACTGGTTGGCGCGCAGAGGAATTTTAGCAGCTGACCCGGTCTTGCTCTGTTCTCTTTCACAGGACGATCGTCTCCCTCATCTACAATGTGCTGAAGACGTTCATGGAGATGAACAGCAAGCTCTTCGACGACCTCACTGCCTCTTACAAGCTGGAGAAACAGAAGTGAGTTTTGTCTGCAGGGGGCTGCCCGCGTGTGTCTCGGAGAGTGTGTGACGCCCCGGCTGTGCCCGCAGGGAGCTCAAGCGAGAACGTGAACGGACGGAGCTGTGGCGGAAGCTGGAGGAGCAGCAGGAGAGGAGGTTGCAGAGCCTGATGGAGGCCAGCCGCAACCAGAAGAACCTGCAAGAGCGACTGGGCCCTGGTCAGCCGGAGGCGGCTCCCAGCAGCAACAGCGCCACCTAGGGAACACACGCCAAAACCCCCCGCCCCCGCTGCTCACTGCAGGGCCCAGAAACACACCACATCCGTCCGTAGTCCACATCCTACTTTCAGTCTCACTGGCCGACGCACACGTACACACACGTTCACACGCAACTGCGCGGACACACGCCTAACCCAGACACGGCTCGACACACACATCCAGACGTTTGGTTCAACCCTGTTCAACGCAGACGTTCATGTCAAACATCCCACACACACACACACACACACACACACACACACACACACACACACAGGCCGACGTCTTCTGATCATCAGAAGCTCACAGACTCACACACAACGCTGAGACCCTTAAGACACGCAGGTGGTCGTCGGTTCACGCCGACCTGCAGGCGACCGCAGAGTTAAACCGGTGCTGAACCCCAGAGCCGGTCTGGTCATCCGGGTTCGACCCCGAAACCCCTCGCCAGACCTGACCAACCTCACTTTTTACTGACCCATCAACAGAAGAATCGCGCCGCCGCGGCAGATGATGGCGAAGTGAAGGGAAAAGCTACTCGTTCTTCTGCTACTCCTGCTGTTCTTATACACGTGTGAACACAGTAACCGTGGCGACAACATGGTGCCGTTTTAACTTATTTCTGCAGACGTGCGCTGCTATGCTCATCGTTCCGGTGCGAGAAACACGAGGAGCCACTTATTTTAGCAATATCCTCGTCGGTTCCAGGGGGCTCAGCGCGTACCCGAGGACCTTGTGTCGCCTTTTAGAACCTAGATATACGTGTTCAAAGGTCTGAATTCTTTGCGTTCCTTAGCTGTCGTTTTTTTTTTTGGTTTAGTTGTTGTCATCAGATTGAAGGTTTGCGAGTTTCTTGTTGTTCCTGTAACTGATTTGTGAACCTCGTAGAGAGACAGTTACAGAGAACCAGGTGTGTGTGTGAGAAAAGGCATATTTACCGGATACGGAGGGAAGCGAAACGGTCGAAAGTTGATGCCGACCCCCCCCCCCCCCCCCCCCCCCCCCCCCCCCCCCCCCCCCCCCCCCCCCCCCCCCCCCCCCCCCCCCCCNCCCCCCCCCCCACCCACTTCAAACCAGAAGCCCAGAACCGGAATTAGAATGTAATTAATGTTCGATTGTATTTTTTACCGTTTTCAAACTGTAGCTGGTTTCCAGCATCAGACACGTCTGACCGGCACTCCTGTCCGCCGCCCCCCCGCGATTCGATCACCGAAATTAGATTCCCACACATTCGCCTGCAAACCCACAGATTCAGCACCCAGACAGCAATAACACGGCATTTTACCAAAACCTAACAGAAGTGGAACTTTCTGGAAGTTCGAGCGTGTTTGAACGTGCAGGATGACATGTTGGGGACAATCAGCCTTGAATGTATGACTGTATGACTGTATGACTGTCAAGCCTGGATGTGACTGCGCTGTATAACTGTAGACTGAAAAATAGAGGAAAGTTTCAATTTCTTTTACGTGTCACTTTTTTGCCAAAAAACAAAACAAAAAAAAAAGCAAAAATAGGCGAAAGGTCCACAAACGCACACGCTCAGGGTCAGACCGGCACGTATGCATGTAGGGATGTTTGTGGAAATCGTAAGTTTGAACCGAAGAGATTTTTTTCTGCTTGCTGTAGATGAGCTGGTCTTGCAGGACCAGACTAGAGAGCGTGAAGGAGGTCCAGACTCGGGTCTCAGACCCAGCGTGATATACGGGGAAAGCGGGATTTTCTGTGCTTTGACGGGGGTCGCGGGGGGTCGCGGTTTGGAGGGACGCGCACAGTAATCCTACAGTTGACAAGTCCCAGAAGCTCTTAGAGACGTGGCCCTCAGAGGCACCACTGCTACTCGCGTTATTCCTCTGAAGATGTTCCTCCCTGACATCTGTGCACTTTTGTTCCCATTTTGCTTTGCTGTAAATAGTTTGTCTCGTTTTTATGTCACTGCTTCTCAGCCCAGTGTGTCGCTGTCCAACCTGCCGGTTAAACACGCGTTTTAATACCTGCTGAAAATTGACCTGAGAAACACGAATTTCAGTTTCATCTGTTCATCGTCACAACCCGAAACCACGTGTTCCCCACACGAGTGTAAAGAACTCAGGAGAGAAGGTCTCAGGAGCTCAGTCAGCTGCGGTATGAGGAGAAGTCGGACAGAGCGGAAGCCAGGAAACCCAGGAGGTCTCCTCAGACCTCAGCTGATATCCACAGATGATCCTTGTGTTCATGTCACACGTTGTAGATACTGAGCACGCAGCTGGATTACACCGCAGTGGGGTTTGCTTGGCCCTGACAAACTGACAGATCCAGCGTAAAAGTGGTTAAACAGAATGGGAGCAGCGTGTGCGTCAGGAGGAAACTGAGTGGGAAGTTCCTGCTGCCCCCAAACCCTGAGGAGGAGCTGAAAGAGCCTCATATCTCAGCTACAGACACCCTGATGGATTCGGGGCCGGGAATCACTGCAAACATCAGGCAGATCATCCCCAGGATCCACCAGCCCTCTGACACCCCTGCTGCCACGGGGTTCTGACGTCACGTCTGTTAGCCGCACCGACATCACAGGTCACCGTTTTTCACACCTGGACTTGAGCTCAACGAGACAGACTGGATCTTCATTTGGTTTTTGACCGACTGCAGGCTTTTCGAAAATAAAATTATTTGAAAAGTACAAAAAAAATCCCACGATAAAAAGACATGTAAGCTGCCCTCTTCCTTTCCTCCTCTTTCTTCCTCCTGCCCTCTTTCTTTCCTCCAGGCTTCCTGTAACTTTTTCCTCCTTCTATCTCTTGCATTTGCTTCACAAATAGTCTTACAATATATAACACATTTTTGTGAAACCCACTGATGTAGCTTTTTTCTTGGAGCAATATGTCTTAAACGGACCTGCTGAAGGTCTACAGTGGCAGATCTGAACTGAAAGCCAGTGGTCACAGACCCACAGACACTCAGACCCACAGACACTCAGCCCCACAGACATTCAGCCACACAGACCCACAGTTTCACAGCCTCACAGACCCACAGACACTCACCCTGACAGCCCCTCAGCCCCACAGACCCACAAACACTCAGCCCCACAGATCCACAGACCCATAGACTCACAGACCCACAGACCCGCAGACCCACAGACCCACAGACACTCAGCCCCACAGATCCACAGACCCATAGACCCACAGACCCTCAGCCCCACAGACACTCAGACCCACAGACCAAGAGTCCCACAGCCCCACAGACCCACAGTTTCACAGCCTCACAGACCCTCAGTCCCACAGACACTCAGCCCCACAGATCCACAGACCCATAGACCCGCAGACCCACAGACACTCAGCCCCACAGACCAACAATCCCACAGCCCCACAGACCCACAGTTTCACAGCCTCACAGACCCTCAGCCCCACAGACCCACAGACCCTCAGCCCCACAGACCAACAGTCCCACAGCCCTATGGACCCACAGTTTCACAGCCTCACAGACCCTCAGCCCCACAGACCCACAGACACTCAGCCCCACAGACCAACAGTCCCACAGCCCCATGGACCCACAGTTTCACAGCCTCACAGACTCTCAGCCCCACAGACACTCAGCCCCACAGACCCACAGACACTCAGCCCCACAGACCAACAGTCCCACAGCCCCATGGACCCACAGTTTCACAGCCCCACAGACACTCAGCCCCACAGACACTCAGCCCCACAGCCCCACAGACCCTCAGCCCCACAGACCCACAGACCCACAGACCCTCAGCCCCACAGACACTCAGCCCCACAGACACTCAGCCCCACAGCCCAGTGTTTTGAGGCCTGTTCCACACTGGAGAACTGAACCCTGCAGACGCCCGTCAACCTGCTGTCTTCCGCTCACCCTGCTTTCAACTCTGGTTTCTGGTTCTCCACTCCCCTCCTTCATATGTAACCAGACTGTTTATGTTTGTTGTCTCTCTGTGTCTCTTTTTCTTTCTGAAACAAAATGTATATAAAGACCAAACAAAAAGTGTGGAAAATGTAATGGGAGTTATTTTTTCTTGGAGAAGAAACAGTGGCGACTTCTCACCTTTGGCCTACGGGTGGGTTGCCGAAGTCTGCTGAAGGGAACCTCTCTGGTACACACCCCCCCCACCTACTCCACCTACCCCTCACCCCCACCCCCTGTTGTGTCTTTTTGTACAGACTTGCTGTACAACATCTGTCCCTCCATACAATCTGTTTTAGCTACAATTTCTGGCAAAGAAATAGAGAAAACAAAAAATGTTTTATCAATTTAAAAATGAAATAATAAAAATACTCATGAAAATAAAGTGAATGTTGTTATTTTTGCTGTAAATGTGCTGCCCTTTTACTGAGCACTGAACAGTAATTTACATATCACACACACAGACACACACACACACACATTGTGGGCAATTTACAATGACCAGTTAACCTGAAACACACACCTTTGGACTGTGGGAGGAAACCAGACCCACGCAGATGGTGAGAACCTGGAAAATTCACACAGAGGGATTTGAACCTGTACCTGAACAGGCCACACGCTGTGGGGTCGCAGCACAACTTGGTTCTACTGTCCTTCTTAACTGATACGGAGAAAATAAGGATGTTTTATTGTACAAGGGGCTGCTGGTCTTTGACTTATTGTCCGGGTCTGTGTGTCATTTGGCCCCTGGGGACAGACTGCAGTGACACCTGGGTTGTTATACACAAAACCACAGAAGTGAAGGAGGTTTTACTTTGTTTCCCCATCGCTGCCATTTCCCTGGATAATTTCATTCCAGGGGACACTTGTCACAGTCACCCTTTTTCCCCTTTTCAGTGTCTGTTAAATGCGTTTTAATGTTTCAACTGCGATTACGTCACAGTCCCCGTCACTAAAAAGGGCTTGAAACCAAGAACAAGTGGTTCACGAGGCGGAATGTGGTCGAAGACGCTCCTTCGGGAAGGTAAGGCTGCCTTCTGTTCCCACAGACTGTCACAAAGTGCACCTTTTCTTGGCATTTTAACTTTCAGGTAATCTTGTTGGAATTATGTCATTATTGGATTTAAATATTCACGCAAATAATAGTTTGGCAGCTGCATGTACAGTTTTTATGCAAAAAATCGATGTGTACCGTCGATAAACTTACGCAACATTCACTGCTTTAATAGTCTGGAACAGTTTTGTGCACAAAGTAGGCTTTTGATCGAAGTTAGAAAGAAATGCTGTTACAAGAGAATAACTTGCGCGGACTGCGATATCGATCGACAAGCGTTAAGACGTTAAGACGTTAAGACGAAAATAAAAACGTCTCTTACGACCGTTACATTTTAACATCGCGCCGCTGCTGTAGTTCCGCCGCTGGCCGCTAGACGGCTCCCGGGTCACAACACCGGACCGCCTGAATCCCGCACCACAAGCGAGACGTTTTGTGTGAATGACACAGGGAATAAAATCTTTTCACTTTACTGTCACCTTTACACGTCAGAGGGACTTTCTTCCCCCTTTTGTTAGGCAGCAGCAGTCCTGAACTCGTGGCCTTTTTGCTGCCTGTGAAACCGTGAGCTCTTTCACCGCCTGCCTGAAAAGACGGTTCTCCGGTTAACAGGCGGCTCCCCAGACAGAATGTGGCTGCGCTCCTGGACCCTGTGGCTCGCCTTCTCCCTCTGGCTCGGCTCGATCGCCCTCTCGGCTGCCGTCACAAAGCTGGACACGTTCCGTGGCTGCGCGGTGCGGGACTTCTCCTTCGTGGCCCAGAAGCCGGGCTGCCGCGGTCTGCGGGTGGCCACCGAGGCATGTTGGGGTCGTTGCCAGACCTGGGAGGTGAGCTGTCCTCCGCCTGGCGGTTACTGAACTTCTCACGTAAGACGTAAAAGTCCCAGAAACGCACTGCTGTGTGTGGAGTTCACTGTGACTGAGATGGTGCTGCTGAAATGTTTGGACGCCGATGCCCCTCAGACACGTTCCCCTCTGTGTCGGCCCTGCAGAAGCTCGTCCCGGAGCCGCCTTACATCCAGCGGCACCACCAGGTCTGCACGTACAGTCGCGCCCGCTACCTGACGGCGCGTCTGGCCGCCTGCCCGCCCCACGTGTCGCCGCTCTACCCTTACCCGCTGGCCCTGCAGTGCGCCTGCTCCCTCTGCTCCCCGCGGGACACCGAGTGCGAGACCTTCTGACCCAGCGGAGCGGCTCAAGCTCACCGTCCGCACGCTTGTTGGGCTGAGTTTCGCCTGCGGGTTGCAGGTTCAACACCCCGCAGAAGGGACCCGCTAGTGTGTCAAGAACGGCACTTCCTAATTCGCTTCCATAAATCCATCTGCAAAAAACTCTGCGCTGTCGGCTGGTTCACGATGTCGTCATCTGCTAAGCTAATAAGGGAACGAGGATGCCGCGGTACCGTAAGGTAAAAGTAGAGTATGACGGCACGAATATGTACATCACCAGCACCTTCAGTTCATGACCGTTTTTCCATTGTCTGTGGGAAGAAAAAAAAATCTTTTCCAAATATAAAATGACAAAACAACAGCGATGGGAGATTTTTTTTTCTTCAGACTTTATGTGTTTTATTTAATGAGCACCGAGGTCCTCGGCATTCAGAAACACGTCAGCCAACACGTATAAATAAAACACACGTCTCTGGTGGCACATGCCGAGCGTGTGGCAGCAGAGAGAGCTGAAGTGCGGAAGCGGAAGCCTGTTTTCGGAGCTGGTCCCGCTCCGCCTGCAAAGCCGTTGCTGCTGGAATTACTGCCTGCTTTAAATGCGCTCTGTGAACGAAAACTGAATAAACCAACATTGAAAAACACAAACAAATATTGTGGCTGGAGCGCTTCTCTCCGTCTTGCTTTTTCTAACCGCCTCTTTGCTCCTGGCCTCAGTAGCGCGATTTCCGGCACATGTCGCAGCGACAGGCCTGGGCGGTCAGTATCTCGATGTCGTCGTGGTGACGGCCACGCGGGCAGTCCAGGCGCACCTTGACCTGAGGATGCAGAACGGTGCGCGTGAGCTTACAGCTCGGTGCTTGTGTGGCCCACAGATCATACGTGCTTCCTCACGTGTGTTACACACCGCCTGCGGTCAGAGCAGGTAACCAGCTGGTTAGGGGGTGAAATAGAGGTAGTTAAGCTGTGGCGCGCACCTTCGTGTCCTTGCTGATGGTGCAGCAGCGGGAGGCGGACGTGATGTTGTGAGTGAAGTTGGAGGCCACCAGCACAGAGTAGCGTGAGGGGAAGGCGCTGGACTCACAGTAACCGACACAGGCGTGCACCAGGTGGGTCCCCCGGCACGTTCCTCGTCTGTCGCTGCGGATCGTCACGTTGAACGCTGTCGGGGGGAATTGGTGGGTTGGATAGGTGGACAGCGCACACGTTAGGAGGTGCTCTTTTATGATGGCGGCGCTTTTGGGGAAGTTTACTTGCATACATGTGTGCGTTCAAAAGACTGGATAAAAACTCACGGAAGAGGTGGCATCCTGGGCCCAGGCCGTCGTAGCTCCAGCTGAAGGCAGCAAGCAGTGCCGCGACGCAGAGGCCAAAGGTTAGGGTGGTTCCCAAAGACATGACTGCAGGGGCCTGATGGGGACGAGAAGAGGTGTGAAATAAAGGTCAGAAGGACGGAAGGAAATGCGTTTGGGCCAGTTGGGTAGTCGCCCTCCGTCTCACTGCGTGTGAGATCAGGTGAGATCAGGTGAGATCAGGTGAACTCGCCACTCTGTACCTCAGTACTATGTTTTACTGCGTCATCAATGACAGCCGATGGCTGCAGTCTTCCAACTGAAATATCACGAGTTGGGTCTAAGTCCCACCTCTTACTGTAGTACTTGTACCAAGAGGTATAAAACTGCAATACAAATGTCTGTAAACGGTGGAGCCAAACAGCACTGTGGTAAACATCAATAATGGTGATACTGCACTTCTCATCAGCTTTGCCTTTGAATCAAAGCTCAGAAAACAGTTCCATTACTATTAATAACAGTATATTTGATCTCACTGGCTGAACGCAAACTCTGTCTGTCCTGCTGACGGTCGGTGATGTTCAAACTGCTGTCTCATTATAGTAAAAGTAATGGAGACGTCGGGGAAGGAGGCTGAAACAAGAATGAATGAAATGAGTGGTGCTCCTCAGGTGTTGACATTAATGCTGGATTTAGATACATTTGCCTTTTTTTCCAACCTTTTCCATCTTGACTTTTCCTGAGGACTCGTTTCCATCCATTGCTTTAATGATGGTTAAAAAACATCAGCATCTCATTTCCACATTTGACCAGGAATTAACCACTGAACAGTTGCACCTCTTCCATTTGAACATTTACAACAAGAAGGAAAGACGAACCAACTGAGCACCAGACANTCTGAGGACTCGTTTCCATCCATTGCTTTAATGATGGTTAAAAAACATCAGCATCTCATTTCCACATTTGACCAGGAATTGACCACTGAACAGTTGCACCTCTTCCATTTGAACATTTACAACAAGAAGGAAAGACGAACCAACTGAGCACCAGACAGACCAAATAAAATGTCCTCACTGTCTTTCTCAGTGAACGAGAAAGAAATGTGAGAAACACTAATATTTTAGAACGGCTCAATCTAGGTGGGACATTTTTCACTCACATTTGAGGCTGAATCTAGGCTGTATTGTGGCCATATTGTTCTTGGCTGGTACTTATATGCAAAAATAAGAAAACCACTAAAAGACGAACAAACAAAACATTAATTATTCACAAAGAGAAACAATTTATGTTGTGCACAGAACATCTGATACAGAAATCATCACACATGTACAGATCGTGCTAAATTTTTTTTTTTTTTTTTGGCAGACATCAGATATACAAGCACATTCCACCAGAACCGAACCCCTCACTGTTCGCAAAAACATAAATAACACTGAGTCTTGCATTGAACACAATTTCCAGTAGAAGTTAAGATGTTAGAAATGAGAGCATCCGGAACAGAGCACGGTGACTCTCTCTGTGTGTGTGTGTGTGTGCCGGGTACCAAGAGAGGCTCTCATTACCTGTCAGTATGTAGCAGGTTGAATCCAGGTGTCGGGCAGGTGTGTTGGTGTGCGGACAGGTGTACATGTGGATGTACCTCCTCGCACACAGCTATTTGTAGCGCAGGTGAAATAGGGCCTTCCTCCACGCTTGGACACTCCCACTCTCGCATTTCAGCACCGGGTGTTGAGCCCTCCTCTGCCCTGCAGTCCACCTTCCCTTAGTGAATTCAGCCTCCACTTGCNCGCACACAGCTATTTGTAGCGCAGGTGAAATAGGGCCTTCCTCCACGCTTGGACACTCCCACTCTTGCATTTCAGCACCGGGTGTTGAGCCCTCCTCTGCCCTGCAGTCCACCTTCCCTTAGTGAATTCAGCCTCCACTTGCGCCATCAAACCCCACCGCTGCTCGGGCCTTTCCAAATTCCCTCTGCTCCCGCTGTTGTAACTGGTCGACGTTAACACGAAGCGTCTCAGAAATTAGGAAAAATAGATAGGTTTCCCATCTGAATAAAGGAAGGATATTAATCAACTTTGACCGTAGTGAATTTGGCTTTTAACTGCATTTTAAAGCCAATGCATTTACGAAACTGTGCATATGAGTATATTCAAATGTTTTTCTATGGCGCCTTCATTGATATTAAGTGTCTGTGCTGTGTTAAAGTGCTCCAGATATGTCCATGATAGTGCGTCTGCCTGTATTTTCCATTATTCTCTGCGTTTCACTAATGCAGATCAGTGATGTAAGGAGGAAGGACAAGGTCAAGAAAGACTGTGGGTTTGGATTAAGTGCCTGAGCAAGCGACCGTCTGTTTTGTGCATTCCTTTGGGTTTGTATGTAAGTGTGTGTCCAATTTATTTATTTTTTTTTGTTGTCAGTAATTTATGACCAGATGACCTTTTGTTTCTTTGCATTCCTTTTTTATGTGTAATCCTATATTCTTAGTCATTATACATAAATACTGTATTTCATCTACCGTTTGACATTTCATTATGTTTTCCATCTGAAAACCTCACATATTAATGACTGCTCTGTTTCCATGAAGTATTTCACTGCATTAACCTATGTCTTGGTATAAAAACCGAGTGACTCTCGGTGCAAAAACACATTTCCGCCAAAGTGAATTTGTACATATCAAGCACAGTACTCACCTGGGCGACTGAGCGATCCTCAAACTGCCCCGTCTTCAGTCTGTCTTAGAGGAAATCTGGAAAAGGAAGAAGACTGAGAGGGCAGGGGGTGACTAAAATTAAATGCCATTTAATGACTGGGAAAAAACCACAGCAACGTTCTCCTTGGTGTAATGGTCCTCGAAATAGCTGGGTAAAATGGAAGGAGGTACAATAACAATATTACTGTTGTTCAGGGATGGGTTTCCAGGTTACAGTGCTTAATGTTCAAAAAAAAAAAAAAAACATTTTGTGCAGTTACATTCCTGAGTTGTGATACTGGAATTAGTTCTTTAAAACATCTTTTGATTCTTTTTATTTCCATCACAGTTTTAATGTGACTGTCAGCTATGTCTATCCTTGTCTGCTCCTTTGACAGAAAATGATAGGAGCCTGTGCAACATACCGGCATAAGGGTGTGTTCTTCTTACCGCGCTTAAGTGATGATTAAATGATGGGATGACTTCATCCAGAGAAGTCCATCAAAACGCACATTAGGGCTTGATTTTAGAAGAGCAGGCAGTCACAGAGATGCTAACCCTCAGCTCACAGGAATGGACGCGGAGGCTCTGGATTTCCGTGCCACGCGCACATGTTAGAGGTAGCGGGTCAGGCACCGTTTGAGGCTTTAATTCTGAATGCGGACCTGACCGGTTCTGATTTTGCCAAAGTGGCTTTACAACATAGAGGGAAGTCAATGTGTTTAATGTGGAGCAGTGATCATGTGTGGAAACCTCAGTCCTGGTCTGTAATGCATGACAGTCATGAACTAGATTTCACACAGGAACCATAATGTTCTTATATTCACATGCAGTTAGATGGCAGGCAGATAATGTACATATTTTACTTTGGATATGTTATTAATACACTGCTAAACTCAAAATAATACAACATCACTAAAAATTTAACGCAAAAGAGTACAACAGTTCAGCACGAAAGCAGTAGGTGAAAACATCTCAATTGTTTATATCTAAATAATGCAACCATGAGACCATGAAAAGTCAGTCTAGCTGTGAATATTGACTCCTGTCAGTGTTCATTACATGTGATATGAAAAATAACAGCAAGAAAGAGAATGGAAGCGTAATGTGTGCAACAAGTTTAAACTTAACTGTTAAATGAAGCACAACAATCTATCTTCGATACTAGTATGTTAACCCAGCATATGATATTTTACTGTCCCTAACAGTACTGTTCTACATGGATTACCCACGATGATGCAGCGCTGAGATTTGCAGGAAAAAAGGGATGATGGCCCCTGCACCTATTTCTTCTTGTGTCCAGAGAACAGTGAGAAGGGGAATATTTTACTGATGATGAAAAACACAAAACATGGCGAGAACTTGCTGTAATAACAAATGCAGAGTAAATATAAAAACAAGATAAGAAATTACTGGAAAGTGACTAAAAACAATGATTCTTTCAGCAAAAAAAAAAAATCAGTGATCCACACAAAATGGCTAAAGTAAAGCCTTGGCTAAAAATGAACCAATACGTGTACTTTCCTGAGGTGTCTCCCTGGTCATTATGCCGAAACAAGGACTGTCTATTCTACGTCAAGCTATGTCATTTATATAGAAATACAGTTAGGGAAGTCCTAGAACGCAGGACGTCAGTCCGCACTGTGTCACCGGGGAGTCCCTTCTCACCTGGCCCAGCGAATGAGCGCATTTGTGTGGCCCCCAGAGGAGGTGCTGGCATTCGGGGTCTGGGGCTGCTGCTCCTGTGCTGCTGCTGCAGACTCCTCTTGTTCACCCGGCGCCTGCCTCGCCTCCTCCCCTTCAACCGCTGGCACGGGAGTGAGGGAGAGCAAGGTAACTCTGGACACCATTAACAGGGTAAGCCTTGCACCTACAACACTCTCATCAGCGTTATCAATTGTCTTTTACATGGATGTTATGTGGCAGTAATGTTTGTCTCAGTTACTGCACCCTCAGTCCGCAGACTTTAATCAGCACATCAACCACGGTGTTCTCAGCCACAATTCGTTGGCCTAAAGTGCACTGTGTGTGAACTGCTTACCTGAGCTCAGGTGAGTTGGCACTAAATATTCTGGAAGCTGCAGGGAGGAAGGAAAAGTCATGCTGAGTGCAGGAGCCATTGTTTTTCTTGTCTATTATTAAAACTGTCAAAGGATCTCTCCCACCTGAGTGGGCAAACGTGTCAGACCTGTGAGTGTGAGCAGAGAGAACACAGCCTGGCGGGCAGCGGGGTGCTGTGGGGAGTACAAGGTGAGCCTTTGTGTGGGAGAGAAAGCGACTCTCTCACCCCCTTGTCACCAGCCATTGCTTCTGGTTGATCGGGCCAGCGATGTGGCCCCCCGTCCATCTCACTGGAGCCAGGAAGAGAGACAGGGCAGTTATTGTGGCTGCGCCGGCAGGGGTGCTCTTTCCGTGGGTGTCGTTACAGCCCCCAGAGGCTTGCTCTGCTGTTGGTCGGCACCTGGCCCGCTCCTGTACTCCTTTTCCCTTCTTTTTCATTTAAACTCAGTTTCTGTCACATTAAATACACAAACAAAGGGCTGTCAGGTACAGGTCATGAGTCTCATCCGCCTGAGGATAGAGTTGTTCAGAAACACAGACAGACACCCTTTCTGACTCACGTATCCATGAGAGACATGTTCCATACACACAGATTCTCTCTGTAGCTCTCACACACACACACACACACACACACACACACACACAGTCACAGGAACAGACAGACCTGCTAAGATGCATTTATGAAACATACTGTAGACAAAAAGACAAACTGAAAAACTTAGAGACCTGCATAAACAAATACATCACACACAAAACCACTTAACCAAAGGCTCCAGTTTATAAGCAAAAAATAACACATACGCACAACCTTCCATTATTCTCTTCAGATGTAAAGCGACACCTCTGAAAAATCAATTTTTGTTAGCAAGTCCCTCTTTTCTTAAACATTCTCTATTCAAGATGACACACTGCACTGACTGTAAAAACACACTTCCCAAAGTAACTATTTTTGCTTTACCTTGTTACTGCTTGGCTACGGTCCGTGCAAATGTCTTTAATACATCAGTGCATAACCATGGCACTCATGTCTTCAGGGTACAAACCACCCGCAAAAAAGATTAAAGGCTTTGCCAAAAAGTTCCTGTGAATATTTTAAAATTAGCTTTCAATGTCTGTTCTCACTGTTTATTTTTAATTTGTGCTCGGCTTCTGCTTGACTGCTTCTTTTTTTTTTTAGCTAAATTATTATTCGCAGCTCATTGGCTGACTGGCAGACAGATGAAATCGGCGCCCGGTTTTCCAGCTCTGCAAAGACAAAGGCTGCTCCGTCTGCCTGCTTCATAACTGCAGATAAAAACTGAAGCACTGCCTTTGGTTATTCCACTCGGGAGCTACAGGTCAGCTAAAACCGTAATGGGGAAAATAAATGATTAAATAAGACTGAAAAGAGGGAAACTTGGAAAAAGTGTAAGCAAATTGAAATGAAGTATAAGGCGGCACAGATCATGTTAGTCTACTGGGAAAGTCAGCTCTCCCTCCAACACGCAGAGCACAGTTACTCACAGTCCCTCCGGCAGGCTGTGCTGAGCTGTTGCGTCCCCTAGTGGCTGCTCTCTTCTACTGCGCTTGGTGTCACACCCTGGGCTAAGAACTGGAACCAGGTCTGGCTCTGTTGCTGTACCCTGTGCAGTTGAAACAGATTTACCTGTCATTTACTGTGCTACTACCCAGCATGAAGACTGCAAAACACTGCAACAAAAACCAAGCAGTTCCAGCAAAAAGTAGTGAGACAGAAGAAGACTAAACCTATAAATCTCTATCAGCATTAAAGGGTTTGCAAAGCAAGACGGCACTATTGAGTGAAATTAAGAAAATTCTACCTGTAAGGTGCAAGCTGAAATAAAGTTGGGGACCCCAGTTAATTTGACAGGTGGTGCCATAGGCAAAGATAAAAAACAGGAGTAACACTGAACACTCACTGGTGTTTGGACTCTACATCTCTTGGCTGAAAGATAACAAGGGGTTAATACAGACATTTCTTTATTGTTCACGTTTGCACGTGAATTTGGCTTAATTTTGTCATATTATATATCTACACATCCCATTCTTGCTTTATGTAAAGCATCAGAGTGTTTCACAACGAAGCAAAAGGCACATGACAGTATAGAGACTCAAAAACAAATGACCCTGGTAGCAGTGTTAAGCGCAGCAGTGTATGCAAGAGCAAAGGTTATGGACCAGGTGTGTGGAGGTACGAAGCCTCCCGGGGCTCCAGATAGAGCGTGAGGAGGAAAGGGTAGGCAGTCAGCTTCATGGCTCCTTTCTGGAACTGCAGCTGGGACACTCTCTTCCATTTGCTCTTGTCTGTTTATGCAGCAAGTGAAGCAGAATAATGCACTCACTGTCACCCAACTCAACCCATCAACACTCCTCCGGTTCAAACCGGCAGCAACAATCATCTTATAGGGAAAGTAGCATCTGGCAATAAAGGATTGGCAGTCAACTACTGTTATAAAGAACTGTAAAATTATGCAAGTCAGTCTTACTTATAGCAAGTCAACTGGAACCATGCTGAGTTCTGCATCTACTGCATATCCATGAGTGTTAGTGAAAGCTATATGACATGTTCTCCTCTGATTCCAGGACACACTGAAAAGAATGTTCATATTTGCTCCGATGAGAGTCTATTTCAGCTTTGCTCTTGTATCACCTGTATCCTGCAGCCTGCAAACTCAACAAGAGCGTTTTCGTGACCAAGACAGGGCCAGATTTGTTTACGCTGATCGTCTGACTGACTCCTCACATGAAGGCATTCAATACAGATTATCTTTTGCCTTGCATAGTTCTGTACAGATTACTAAAAATAAGCTTGCATTTGTAGAAGATGATATCCTTTTCGGTTCCCTCACAACTGGAACAGAATTATTTCTAAAAGAGGAGAATAATCTAAAACTTATTTTTGACGGTGATCTTTGACAGTTCCTTATCTTAGGGTTTGTTTAGGTTGGCCAGAGCTGCCTGACTTGGCTGTCATCATTAATAAAGTTAAAATAGTACGTGAAAGCATACATGGGAAGACGATGAAATGCTCCGTAGCAAAAGGCTGAAGGCGATCCAGGTTTGCCAGCACAACCCGAATGGCATCCTAAAATAAAACATAAGCATGAATGAACAACTCTTTTTCCGTCTCATGACTGACTTGCAACATGAGCAACCTTTGTAACGTGATTTGTGCTGCCGTTCCTGGAAATATAAACAGATTTAGGAAAAGCAGGTTTAATCAAAATGGACTGCGTTTTACAATAAACCAAGTAAGTTGCAAACTGCAGCATACTGACGGTCTGTTAGAGTTGTTAGTTTAAAAGATTCTGAATCTGATCATTCAACACATAATACCACATTTGCAGATCACCCATTCACAAATTTCTGTGGGTGTTTTACGAAGGTAAAAGATGATAAGGAAAGGGCCGGCAATTCTGATCAACTCTAAAATCAGTGGAAAATTTGCTTTGGATTAAAGCGAAATGTATAAAAATGGGAGCATTTCTTTGTTTTCCCATGCAAAATCTGTCATACATTTACCTCAATTTCCTGGGAAACTTGCTCATCATTTATCTCACACCTCCTGGAAATGATAAACACGATGCCTTAGAAAACTCGGTGCTTTAACTTGAATGCATCTTTCTGAGCAGAGTAACTGCTTCTTCTACAAGCTAAGACAGGTAAAATCCCCAAAGTCATGCTGCTGAAGAGATGGGGAAGCTGCTGAAACTAAGGGTGTGTTTTACACTGCAGAGCAGTGATCCTCCGCTGGAGCAGTGTGTCCAGGGGAGGCTTCACACTACTTCCCAGCAGTGTGAGGGCTGGATTTCTCCTACCTGCAGGTGCTGCCGCTCCTGAGCTTGAACTTGAACACACGAGGGCCGGCCTGGAGGAAGCGGGTCTGGGGTTGGGGGTACGAGAAGGCTGTGAGGGGCATCCTCCGGGCTACAGCGCATCACAGAGACGACAACACAGCACAGCACTTTTAGGCGGTTCAGCAACAGTTTTCACCACTGATGCTCTGTAGTTAAACTACTGAAAAACTGTGTTCAAAGGGCATCAGGGTCAGTCTCATAACCTTTAAACCGAACCAGAGGAGGAGCGTCTGTGACGGTAACAACGGTCCTGTTTTCACACGGTTGTTGGGGAAAATTGTCATAACACCTTCTTAAGCCCCTTAAGGACCGTCTGGTCACTTTCACATCCTTAAGATTTTCCTGTTGCAGTAATGAACCCACTTTGTTGTATGAAAGACAAAAGACCAGATCATGTCGTGTCCCTCTAATCTTAAACCCTGGATGAGGAATCGGAGGAGAACTTCACTTTAAGGCCTGTCGGTAGCTACTGAGAACCGGCTCAACAAACCTACTTGTTGTAAGAAATGTGTCGGCATCGTTTGAATTTACTTTAAATCATTTTATTGTTTAGTCAATTGAGATTTTTGATACTTGTGTATTATTTCACATTTTGACAATGTTCTAATTTTGGGCTGCTGTAAAAAGTCACTTTAAAAACTGTTATTTAAGCCCAGACACATTGTAGTAACCGTTTTAGAAAAAAAGAGAATCATATATACTTTAAAACGATTTTTTCCGTAGTATCATAATATACTGTTTTTCACAGTGATCTTGGGACGAGCAGATTCGTGGCCCAGGTGTGCAGAACACAGTGGAAAGCGGCGAAAAGTGTGGCGAAAAGTCTTGGTTTATTTTGTAGTGAACAGACGGGCTTTGGTGAACTTGGTGTGCGATAAACTAACAGAATTCGCCTCATGTTTGTAAAAACGGAAAGTCAGTCAGACGCCTGTACTTTACACACTTCCGAAGCCTTGCAGCTCTACATCCTACAACTGGCATTATTATTTTTATTATTATCGTCAGATTTAAATAGAAAGTGGAGGTCAAACAGTTGAACACGGTCGCCTCATCGCCTCTTCCCAAGAACCGTCTTGACGAATACTGGCAACAACCGACAGAAATGAAGCGTTTGACCGGGGTTTTCTTCACTTTGAGGGCTGATTATATTTTATTAGAAAATCTGAAATCATCCGATTAAGCGGAACTAACTTTTATCTTGCGCAGCTGTTTCACGCACTATTTGCAGGCGACTAAGACGCACAGAGCGACGCCTGTTGCCGCCACACCCAACGCGAACAAAAGCTACCGTCCAACACCGACTAGAGGCGCCACCGGCTTCGACGACAGGGGCGCCGCAGCAGGCGAACAGTTAAATACGGACCGCGCAGTCACCCAGCATCGCTTCCTGCCAATAGGATTCCAGCTCGCTTGATTTCTGGAAAACACGATTGGTTCGGATTCCAGCCATTCAGCGGCTTCCGCTCGGGTGTTTCTATGGCGACGATGGTGGAGACGGGCCACGCCGCTCGTCACATGATCCGGGTCAAGTTGTTCACATGGGAGGAGCGGCGTGACTCGCTACCTGGAAGTGCTCCTCTGTCTGGATTTCTGGGTAAGTGAAGATGCCACTTTTTATAACTAGTTGTTCCTCATAGGTCTCATGTCTTTTTAGTCGTATTTCCTGGCGTGTTTGAAATAACTTCCTCACCAGGCAAACTAAGTGCTGCGTTGAAAGCCAAACTGTAAAAAAGGTGGACTTGTGTGTGTGTGTGTGTGTGAGGATTTAACCGTAATAACTGGCAGTGGAGTCATTAACCTGGGCAGATGCCCTCAGCTGATATCCCCCTCATGGCCTGGATGTATTTATTTGAGTTTTCTGCTTCACTGTAATGATATGCTTACATATCGCATATACATTTTGAAAAAGTCTGTAAGCAGTTCATCAAAAAAAGACAGATATACTCGATGTGGTAATTTTTCCACCCCGGATGTTCCCTACCTGACCGTTCCACATCACTCTGACCCCACCCATCATCCTTTATTTGGCTCAGCATCAGAAACCTGCTCAGGTCAGCACAGCACGCTTGATGCCGCTCTGCTTTTCCATTCAGGTCGTCCAGTTTCCTCTGGATCCGCCATGTCTGAGCCCCAGCTGTCCCTCCAGCTGAACACGGGGACACAAATGCCCCTGCTGGGCCTGGGCACCTTCCGTCTGTGGGGCTCCGACGAAGTCCACCAGGCTGTGGACGCTGCGCTGGCTGCAGGCTACCGTGCCTTTGACACAGCGGCAGTGTACCGAAATGAGGCTGACCTTGGGCGCGCTTTGCGTGAACTGCTACCCAAACATGGCCTGACCCGCAGTGACATCTTCCTCACCAGCAAGCTGGGGCCACGGGACCAGGGTTCTGCAGCCAGGGAAGGCTGTCTGCGCAGTCTTGAGCAGCTTGGCTGCGAGTACATTGATCTGTATCTTATCCACTGGCCGGGGACACAGGGTCTGGTTGTGGGGGACCTGTGCAATAAGGAGAACAGAACCCAGAGCTGGGCGGCACTCGAGGAGCTCCATGCTAGTGGCAAGTTTCGTGCCATTGGGGTTTCCAACTACACCCCTGCCCATCTGTGTGACCTGCTGCAGACATGCAAGGTGTCCCCTGCTGTCCTTCAGGTCGAGTTTCATCCCAAGTTGGTTCAGACGGAGCTTAGGGATCTTTGCAAACGCACGCAAGTGTGCTTCCAGGCCTACTCTTCCCTAGGGACAGGGCTTCTCTTGAAGGACCCTGTGGTACTTGCTGTGGCTGCTGAGCATGGACGCACGCCTGCACAGGTGCTGCTCAGGTGGGCTGTGCAGCAAGGTGTGCCTGTGCTACCCAAGTCGTCACGGCCCGAGAGGCTGAAGGAGAACGCGCAGATCTTTGACTTCCAGCTGAGCGAGGAGGAGATGAGGAGGCTCTCTGCCCTTGACTGTGGGGAGAAGTACTGCTGGGACCCCTCAGCTGTTGTTTAGGAATGCAGGTCCCGCCTGGGCTAGGGGCTCAGTTCTCCACTGAGCTCTCGACCCACCCAAAATATCCTCTCCTCTCTTTAGAGTGTCTAAGATACAGTGTATGTAGTTCACGCTAGATAATGAAGTACAAAAAAAGAAAATTATTATGAAAAGAAAATTATTTGGGTCTTCTTGTATACTTGTACACAGTATACAAACATGGGGAAGTTGCAGGATAACCTGGAAGCCATAAAGCTACATAGGAAGGCTTAAGACAGAAAAACCATACTTTTAGTTTTTTTCATCTGTTGGTTCCTGGTTATGTTTGGTTATAGTCTGAACTGTGTCTCCTGGCCCCATGGACATCCCAGAGCGAACCAGAGCTGAAGATCAGCAGCACTTTGGGTGAAGAATGTGGCCGGTGATGCGGGGGCTCCTGACCAGGACGAACGGATAATGAAAACAGGTGGATGAGTGAATACTGTAGTGGACTGAGATCTTGTTCTTGACTAAACAAGAGATGAAGGTATGAGGACGAGGGCACCGTCCCTCTACGGGCCATCATGATGACGATAACCCTAAGATCCTCCACTTTCGCCGGATCCTCAACTAACTGAGAAACCCATTTTTAACAGCACTCGTGTCAAAACGCTTTTTATTTCCACATTAAAGATACATTTTAACGGAACAATTTGATGACTGTGTTTTTCTAACCTTTTGCTGAATTTGAATCATGCTTAATAAAAACAGATTTTCTCAAAATCAATTTCTATTAAAAATGCCACAAAGCAGTGTTCCAAGCAAGTTTTACACGAATTTAAGATTGTAAAACAGATTTATTTTACCCAACATCAAGTGTCATTCAGCAAAAAAAAATGTACAAAAGATATAAAGAGCAAAAACATTTGAGTCCATTATTCACAGGTTTCAAGTAATACCAGCGAAGATGGCAAGACTTCCATCGCACAGCACTGTGCATTATTTCACGTTTTCTGGCTGTAGTGGTTTTACAATGTAGCCCTTACCTATCTTATGCAAATGAATGCATCTTCCATTTGTGTTCGTGTGGGGGTTTCATTGCCCTAACCCAGTTACAGTAGATGAATTCTGACATGATACACCAGCTCTTACGCAGCAGAGCGGGAGGGCAGGTCCCCACAGATTCAATTACGTCTACTTTCAAAAAAGGCGTTCGTTCAATTGGACAGCCTGCACTTTTCTCCATAAGTGGATTTATTCAGAAAGTGCTAAGCGCATCTCTGCCGCAAGCATCTTGGACCTCATCGCTCACCAGCAACTATTCAGAAGGCACACCGGAGCATGCTATTCCTGTAGACGCTCTTCCACTGCACTTCCTTGGAAAATGTGTTTTGAATATCAGCATTTCCAGAGGTTAATTGGAAACAGATACAGCGGAACATCTGCGGTGCAATTTTAGCATCATATTTGATTTTTCACGTTGTCTCCAATTCCTGCATTGGTTCTGTTACAGGGCGCACCCCATCCTTCAAGGACTAAACAGGCCATATTCCCCTCTGAAGGCAAATAAGGGTCTGTGACATCTATAACATCATCATGAATACTTCTTTCGCAGTTCTCCTTAATAATGTACAAAGACTCAACAGTTTTTCCATGAACACCAAACCTGCTAAGCATCGTTGGTACAGAAAAAGAACAAACTTCAGGAACTGGAGTTTTATGTACATCTCAACATGTGTAGAAAATAAGACACTGGCATACACATATAGCAAGTCACATTTCTCTTTTTTCTCTGTTTACAGCAGGTCTCTTTCTTGTCTTTCCTACCCATAATTAAAAATATCCACAATTTATTTACAAACACCTAAACCTTTGATCTTCAAACAATGTGCTGAAATTCACATGAATCCATTGATTAATTTGGGTACTCCACATGAAGAATGTTTCCCTGCAGGTGACACTTTCCTTAGATTTAAAACTAGAAACATAAGGCTCCTGAACTGGAATGTTACTTTTCCCCACTGATTAGCACTTCAGATTGTCACATTTATGATTGTGCTCCTGCTGGTTTTAAAGCATCAGTGTTTTCTTAAAAATATATATACGCATATATTTATTTATTTGCTTTCAACAAGAATAAAGGGAAGAGTAAAAGAATTCCGCCAAGTTTAAACACAGTAATCCCCTCGTTCCCCCCCCCTTCTTTTTACGTTTGTAATCCTCTCTTCTTTGTTTGCATAGTGTTTGCTTCATGTAGAACAGATCAGTCAGTGGACGCCACGCACCCTGTCCCCTTTCTGTGGCACACTACGTGTCTGGAGGTCGGCTGTTGTCGCTCGATGCACTTGGGTCTATGTACAGCTGTCCCTAGGCCCTTCCCCCTCCCTCACTGCGCCGCCCTGCCCCCACCACTCATCTCAGCCTCACTCTCCTTGTGGCTCCAGAGGAAAGCAAACCAGCTTGGGGACGTCTGCATCTGGCGGGCCACTCCTGCGCTGCGCACCCTCTTCATCTGTATGTTCACCGGAGCAAGAAGAAGGATGCAGACAGACACTTTAGGAAGATCTCATAAGACATCTTTAAAGGTGAAACTCTGCATGTCCAGAGGCACAGAAACTAACATTCACACATTCCAATTCAATTGTGTATTAATTTTCCCGTCCCTAAATACACATCAAGATGGCACTCACAGGTGCTTTTATTAGAAGATAATGCTTCTGTATGACTCTGCTTCATCGACGTGATGCTCGACAAAGGCCCTCGAAACAGTCGTCACTTACCCCTTTGTCCAGCAGGGTGTCAAACTCGTCACTCATGCGCCTTAGCTGTCGACCATACCGCTGTGCCGCCCACAGTGCGGGAGGGGCTGACTGGGAGCGCATGCGGAAGGGGTTCCCTTCGCCGGCCCCTCCACCCCCACCCTCATCAGACACAGCTCCGTTATTGAAATCGGGCTCTTCCCCTCGACCCACAGAGGCCTCGGATTCAGACAGCACCCTCACTCGGCTGCCAGCTTCCCCTGGGCGAGAAACAACAACACGTAGGTTTAATTAAGCCTTTTGACTTAATGCCACTAATTATTGATTAAAAGGAATTACCCCCGATCGACGACTGCACTCTGACCACGTGGGTCGAGACTGGTTTAAATGAGGTCACAATAAAAAATATTCTGGACAAATTTTGAGTGCATTTCCTGGCTTGTTTTTCCACATCTCACCTGGCTGCTTGATGTCTGGTACAGTTAGGCGTTGCTCCAGCTGCGAAGCTGCGTGTGGCACCACCTCTGGATCAGCTACTTCGTCAGAGTTTTCAGAGTCATTGTCCGAGATGCTGAACATCTTACTCATGGTGACATCTGTGGGTGTGCAGAGAGAGCAGGGAGAGAAGGATGACTGCTTGGTATTTGTGAAGAAGAAAAACTGTCCAAACACAGCAGTGCTCTACTGAGACACTTAACTGCTTTTCAATTCACAAATCATTTGATGGCACAAAATTTTAGTCGCTAAGGGTCATATTTTATAGAGGGCTCCATTCTATAGTCACGACACTCGTATATTAAAAGTAACTCAGCAGAGCGATTAAAAGGGGAAAATAAATCACTGCACTGTGATCAAAGGCCAGTGTTTGCCACCTGTGCAATTCTACTAGCACGTATAGAAGAACAAGCCGGACACATCTGGAAGGCAGCTGAAACAAAGTGCAATAAGAGAAGTAAATATTAAACAGTACGCAGTCGATAACCAGCAGCCTAGCAAACGCGCACGTCCATGTTCGCTACTGACAGAAAAGCAGCTGCAGACACACATGTCCTCTCCAGCCAGTTTTGTTCCAGACAGCCACTTCTGACCTCCCGCCACCGACCGCATCCCCAACGCAGGACGCGCCGGGCTGACTGCCTGGAGCAACGGCTGGGCCTCACCTGGCCTCACCTGGCCTCACCTTCCGTGCAGCCTTTCACATCCTGGGTCAAAGGTGTCCGCTGGGCGGGGGCTACAGCGCACAACCGCCTCGACTTAAGACAGCTTCTCATCTTACAGTTGTGGGTTTACATTTTCCCGCAAATGTCGATCGTTATGTCCATTTGCCGAATTCAGACCCCGCCTAGATGGAACCGCGGCTCTAACTCACCGATACGATCGTTACTTTGGTTTTCTGCACTTTCCCCACCTGACGGTACCTGTTCTCACCTTGTTTTCGCTTTTAACACGTTCACAAGTTCACGAACAAACGCCAGCGCACGGCCTCGCTGACGTCCGCGTGCAGCTGCATTTCTGCCTCACAAAGTATATTTTCACTTCTTTTACACTTCATTCCATCTGCGGGAACGTCTGTCACCCCCCGCTCGTCAGTGTGAAACCCTCTCGCGGCTTTTCCTTAACTCTCCACAGAGCAGCACTAACCGCGAACCCCGCCGCAGGGGGGAAGAACGAGCAGCAGCTGAAACGAACAGGTATTTGTGTTTTATTGTAGTTGAACACGGTGCTCACCGGCCGCGCGCGACCCCCCAGCGCTTCACCTCACGGCTCCTTCTGCTCCTTCTGCTCCTTCTTGTTTTTGTTCGGCGTCGCGAGCGCCTCGCTGTACTTCCACTCCGGCCGCCCAATGGGAGCCACGCAAAACGCTCAAGTCCCTGAACAACCGCGGCTCAGCCAATCAGTGGCGCCGCCGCCGCCGCGCTCTCACTGGTCTTTCGGGTGACGTCACTGTTGCGGGCTAGGACTTCTCGGGCTTTGTTTACCTCGGCGGCTCGCTGTAATAGACGTAATACACGCGCACCGTTTGTTTCTGTCTTGTACGGACACCAAGTGACGTCTGTCTTTAAGGCTCAAGTAAACATTTCCCGCTCGTTCAAACCGTCGACATCGTTCCAGAATAAAGCAGGAAAATTAATCGATTTTTTAAAGTAATGTTTATCCTTCCAACATTTCGGCTTAGCAAGTCCATATCTCCTTTCCTGCTCGCCTCCCATTTCGAGCCATGCAAAAGACATGGGGAGAAATTTACAAAAAAAAAAAAAAAAAACAGTAAAAATTGTTCCTCAACTGACTTCAAAAGCACTCGACAAATTTCTGTGCGTCAATTTCCAGGATCCCCAGAGAAGAAGTTATGTACATACGTTCAGATTTGAAGGATTTTGGCAAAGTTTATGAGCTCCAACTGGCCTGTGCTCGAGGGCCGTGAGATGCCCGGTTTTCTCCCTCTTTCAGGGCTCACAGGGACACCTGCTGCCAAAAGACAAAATTGGCCGAATGTTGCTCTCATTCACTATTTTCCATCATTTGCTATTTAACGGTTGCATAGCAAGTGTGTTCTGTCTATACATACATATTAGAGTAAGTAGGTAGTATCAGATTTGTCCGATTCTGAAAATACCAAATGTTGAGTTGGCCCCAGCCTGCCTCAATCTGTCACCTACCTCTTACTGCCTTTATCTGAATTGCCATGCATGTATCACTTATTCTGCGCTGCAAAGTTTTTACCAAAACAGGTTAAAAATAGTAGATATACTTTGTTTTGCACCAGTGACAGAATGGGGACAAAAGGAAGAGTTCCTGTGACTCTTGCACATACTATAACTTTCAAAGTCCCTCTCACCTTTCCAGAACTGTTTAGACAGATATTTTAATGTGTTCCCACATCTTACTTTGTTTGCATATTTTTTACCAAATTATAAATAGTTTTTAAAATAGCAAACAGACTGACAACGACAAATTGCCACGGTCAACGTGGCCCTGGGCATATTTCAAACCCCATCCAGTAGGTCGGTTGTACCAAACCCAGCTTGAGCAGGCAGGAGCTGCCTGTAGGGGTGCGGAGGGCTCACTTTGCTGGTTCTGCAGACCTACAGTTCAGGTGGGGAAGAGGGATTATCCAGCCATCTATCCATTACCATTAACTTCTACATCCTGCTCAGGGTCACAGTGGTGGGAATCTTAGGCTGCTGTCTTTGGCCTGAGGGATCGAACAATGTGGGATTAGTACTTTTTTAACATTATTGTACAAAGCACAACCCTCGCTGCAGCGCACGGGGGGGGGGGGGGCAATGCAATCACCGGGAGGACTTTCACATAACCGTATTTATTCATTTCATATGCAAGGCTCCCGGACGAAGTTTCAGCCAAGAGTTTGTGGAAAAATTGCTCTCTTTCCTGCAGTCAACTAAACTAGCAGTTACTTCTAATCCCACCTTATGCTGCACAATTTTTTTTGCTTACATGCATTAGTTGCCTATACACACAACTGTGCTAATTCTTGTTTCCTTACTTGCTACTTGTTCCAATATTAACAGTGTTCTTCTTTTCTACTTCTGGGCTTGTGTCCTGGCTGTAGGAGACTGCACATCACAGTGAGGACGCTTAAGCAGATACTGCTTCGAGGCCACCTTTGAGACAGCAGGTTCCATTCCTGTGCCACAGCCTGCTGTGCCTGTTGGGCTCTGGGGACAAATCTGTGTCTACAGTGAGAGGCAGGACGTGGGGAGAGTACCATCCAGGAAAGGGGGAGAAGGTTACCATCAGGGGAAGAGAAAGACAAAAGATGCCACTGTGTGTTATATAGCTTTTTTATATTCAATCTTGTGTCTGAGACAGCCACTGACAAGGGAACACAACAGGGGGCTTCTTACATCTCCAGTGTTGCGGGGGAGGGACCTGAAAAAGTTATCACATTTAACACCACCATTACTCTGCCAAGAAACAGACAACAGGGTGACATAGGACAGAAGACCTGAGGTAGCTGGCAGTAGATAAATACATACATAGATAAGCAGGTTAAGAAGTGGATGAATAAATAAGTCGATGTTTTTAGTAAGTGATGCGGAAGAGCAAACGGTGGGTGGACAGTGGTGGTGAGTCTGACCGCCTGCAGGAAAACGGTGTTTGAGACTCTGCTGGTGTCGGCCACAAGCTGCGACACTGTCTTCCAGAGGGCAGCGATGGGTGAGAGGGGCCCCCGGTGATGACACAAACTCTTCTGATGCGCTGCTTGTTCTAACTAGTGTGGGTGGTGGGTAGTGAAGTCCTGGGGATGGTCTGTGCAGTCCTCACTACCCCCCACTGAGCCCTCTGTTCAGAGACAGTGCAGTTACCACACAAGACTGTGTTGCTGGAGGTCACCTCTGGATGCTGGTGAGGAAGGGGGATGGAAAGGGGATGGAAATCCAGCTCTTTTCAGTCTCCTTACAAACTGATTTTATTGTGTAGTTTTTAATTTTATATTTAGCTTTTATTTTGTAGCTCTGGTCTTATTATATCCTTAAAGAGACCTCTTTATCTACTAGAGACATGTTCTTCTTTATCATCACGCACTGTGGCCCAAACGCTATTCTTTTTTATCATATACCAATTCATTCGCATTTATCCTACATCTCTCATAAGCTGAGCAACTGGGCTTGACAGTGCAATGTTAGAAATACATGAAATTGTAAGTAAAACTGTGTATTGGACATTCATTCACTCATTACAACCACTTGACTGAAGGAAGGCAGTGAGCTGCAGGGATGTACTGGAAACGATTTTCTGGAATCTTGGATAATTTGTCTAAATTTTAACTTGTATGTGTTCAGTTGTACACAGATACAGTACAGTGTAGAATTAGGTTTTACCTTTCTTTTCCAGTAGATGGCGAACTTAGATGGTAAAGCTCACTTTATTGAAACCAATCTTACTTTGGCCCCCCTTGAGTTTCCACGACCAGAGGACAAACCTGCGGTCCAAATGAATACAACAGATTAATGGGTTACTTTCAAGCAGTGCTTATATCGCTTCAAAGAGTTACGTTCCAATCGTTTCCCAACATTAATTAGAACCTGGAACCAGTGTTAACACAGACCTGTCTGTTATTCTCCCTCTAGACGGACGCAGTTCTCCCTTAACCTGTCCCTCCTTCGGCAGCCTTCGGTCCTCTCCTCGTAATCACGATCCAAATCATTTTCACGGCTATCATCTCTTTCTGCCATTTTCCTTCCTTGCACGAAATACAACACGCTGTTAAAAAGACACATTTGGCTGTTGCAGGACACGATGCTGTCGAATTCACTTTGCTCTCATGGATTTGTGTGCATGTGGGCTACGTCACACAGTCAGAAATGTCCAGGTGTCGGAACATTTGCCTGTCATATACGGATAACGTGACTTTTCTTTGGGTCCCTCCGCACTGCATGCGCAGATCTGTGTTAATTTAGTAAAGCGATTCTTTCCATCGCAGCCCTGAAGGCCTCATGCAGTTTTTTGTGGGTTTGTTGGGTCTGTGATTTCTCACAATGAGAGGGACTCAGACTGAAGGCCCTAATGTTTCCTTCTTCTGCGGTTAGACTCTGAGGGCCTGAACCTGACTGCTTTTAGACACATGCAATTATTGGCCAGTTATATACAGTACATGCTGACTGGGATCCGCCTTTTGGGCTTTACTGGAAGAATTTTAGGAAACTGCGGCCTGTATCCCACCCTGACTTCAACCTTCATTTCATCTTTGCAGTCTGAGAAATCATGGAGATGTTTAAAGGGTGTCGCTTGTTATTAAAGAGGGTTGCGCTTTGAAGCCAAAGTACATGTTCTGTGTCTCTATTTAGTGATGAGTTCAGTCATTTGCTTGTTCGGTGTTTTTACTGAAATTGAACTCTATCATTTAACAGGTTGATGAAATAAAAAATATACATTTTATGATTGGAACTGGAGGAGAGTTAAAGGGAAATATTCTTTTGATTCTTTTGTCTTGTTACTGCATAATTTCCGTATCTTCAAATAGAGAGCTTTCTCACTTTGGAAAAATATATGAGAACAAAATACACTTTGAAACCAATGCGTGTATCTAACCGAAGTTTCCAATGAAAAATCTGAGAAGGAAGTTTTTTTAATGTCGGCGACACCAGAAATTGTTACTGCAAAAACATCAGTATGCTGAGAGCAAGGTGTGATTTCCTGAAACAAATTATCTTTTGTTTTTGGGCACCAAGCGGGAGGCACCACACACACAAAAATGGTCAAACGAATACATAAAATACATCTGCTGGCATCACTTCTGTGTCTCCCGGTTCCTGTTAACTTGGACATTTGCTATGTGCACTACATTTTATTCAGTATACCTCTCATTGCAATAGAATAAGTCAAATTTCAATGAACACACTTCACAAAAGATATGCGACTAAAGTACAGAAAATACATGTAGAGAGACAGGATTTACAAGTATTCATCAGTTTAATGGCCATTTATCCAGCTAAACTTTTTAAAAGTCAAGTACATTTGTGGAGCCGTATATAAAAGCCGTAATGCTTTGAAACACACTGTTCAACCCTTTGCATCTGCGTGTTTAAATGCCCCACCCTGCCAGTTATATGCCGTTTTCTCTCCTGGTGTTTTAAAGTGGTTGTGGGTCTGGGATCCATGTATTTTGCCAGGCATAAAGCAATAATTATGATAACTGAAGTGAACTGACATACAGTCTTTTAAAGACGTGGCATCTGCAGTACAGCAAGAATTACAGAATACTGTAAGAAATCTGCAATATCCATGCTCTAGTTTCAAGGCAGAACCTTTTTGGCCATTTAGAGCGGCTCAGTAACCTGTAACGTACGTCCTTGGGCTGTGGGAGGAAACCGGAGCACAGACCCACACAGACGGGGACAAGGCAGAACTTTATATTAAACTAGTTTTAAAACCAGCAAACAAGTTTAATGAAAAAATGTAACGAAATACAAATCATCAATAAATGGTAGCGATTCAGTTCTATTTAATACCCTGTGATAAGGGACACCGTAGGGAAAAGACTTACTGCTGAAAACGTGTGGTCTAGGAGGGGTCATTTAACAAACTCTCAGCGCACATAAAACAACGTATTTTTGTATGATGCTTAGGATCATTTCAGTTACAAAATGGGGGAAAAAACCATCAACTTAGAAGGCTGGTGACAGGCTGTCAGTGATGCCAGTGATGCTGTAGACAGCGCAGACAGTGAGCACAGCCTGATGATTTAGTGGCGCCGTTTCATTTTGAGCATTAAAGCTAATCGGGGAAACAGAGATTAATGTAAACATCAATACAAACTCTTTATAGTGAGCTGATCCACTGGAAATACAGCACGGGCTGCAGGGGAGTTCACAAGATTTCACTTAAAACCGTTTCTTCAGAACACACCTCTGACTGCTTCTCCCAAGCGTCAGACTCCAGGCGATCTTACAGTGCTGTACTGAGCTACTCACAGTTTCTCTGTACCTGGCTGAAGGTCCCTCCAGGTGGACGTGGGATTCAGGCCTGTCCAGCTCCAGCCTCTACACCACCTGCAGCACCCAAAATTCAGACTTAGCACAGCTGTAAGCCAACACTTCACAGCTGAGGCCGTCAATTTAATCCACTTTCTTTTCTTTTTTACTACCTAATTCGTGCCCGGTTACAGGTGACCAGTCCACTCTGCAAACCACAGATCTTGTCTGGTCTTTGAAAGATGGTGGAGACAGTAACGCCACCCTAACCTTAAGGCCGACGCTGTGGGATGCTGCACTTTTATTTATTAATGTAATGTTCTTTAACGACGATGTAAAACAGCTCCAGTTCGGTTCGGTTCGGTTCGGCATGAATAAAATCTGCGGAGCTGACGAGTCGCCGCCGCCGCCCCTGTGCGCGCGCCCAGGCGGGGTCTGCGCGTGGCTGCATTGTCTACCTGCACCTCCGCGACACCCCGTCTAACGGGCAAGACGCGTTTTATAGACGAATCTGAAGTGATATCCATTGACAGCGAAGCCTGCAGTGTAGACCTCCGGAATCTGCCGTCACTTGTCCTTAATTTTTAACATTCTTCTGAGAAGAGAGCGTCACGCTCCAGACCCGCTGTGGCGCGCCATTCTCTTCACCTCTGCATGTGTGTGTGTGTGTGTGAGAGGCACAGTGACAGCAGCGTTCAGAACTCACACACACACACACACGGGCTGCGTTTACTGAACACCGCAACCTTGGCGGTGTTTATCGGCGCGTCCCTCAAATCCCGCTTCCAGGGGTGATGCCGGTCACGCGGATGACGGCGCTCGTGTTTCCCTCCAAGTCTCGCGGTCCCCCGGAGCCGCCCGCCCGCCCGCCTGCCCCCCCCCCGCGGTCATTCGACGGCGCGCTGCCGATGCGATCGCGTTGCTCTCCTTCTACAACCGCCACACACACGCGCCCGAGCGCGCGCGCGCACACACACACACGGCTCGATACTGTGGTACATATTGCACTCGCCCTCCTTCCTCAGGCACAGCTCTCGGTTCGAGGACTCCTGTCAGTCGGACACGCACGTTGCGCGTGAATGAACAAACCAGCGAAAGGTTCCGATTCGGAAGAAAGAGGCGAAGACACTTAGATCTTTCATTTATTTGCGGCGTAACCCAGAAGTTGCGTCTCAGATTTTGGCACTTGCCTGGAAACAGGTCCGTGTGGACGCGCGTGGTGGAGATGCCCGCGCGCGTCTCGTCCTGAGGGAGAAGGGCGCGCGGGAGCTTTGGCTCCAGAGCATCGTCTGCGCGTCGGCCGGGGACGAGCTGCGGACCTGGGCTGTCAGGTGTGAGGCTCTTCAGCACGGTGAGCATCAGCTTCGTCCGCACACGCTCGTCTCCGGCGGCTCTCACATCGTCCACTTATCAATATTCCTCCCGCGACGTGGAAAGCGGGGAAAAACCGCAACAACAGCAGCTGCGTACATTCGGTGTGACGCTGAGATCGGGGTTCGACTGCGAACACCGTCTCACCACAATTCATTAACTTGTTTAACGGACACGTTTGGTCAGCGCGACGAACACAGTTTATGGACTTCTTTAGTCAGCGGGGGTTCTGGCTGAACGCCTTGGGCAGTTGTCCTACAGCGAGAGAGGGATTCGAACCGGCAGCGTTCAGGTTGCAGGGAAACGGTCTTAGTGGGACACGACCCGCTGCTCCGTCACGTCACATCACCGGCAGCCTCTCCTCTCCTCTCCTCTCCTCTCCTGCCGCAATTTTAAAAATAGATTCACGAGGATCATCAAGTGGTTGAAACAGTTCAGGCAAAATCACGATGGAGGAGGTTTTAGGAGGAATGAATTTATGCATAATGTAAAAAAAAAAAATTGAGGGATGACAGGGTGAGTTAGGAGGCAACAGAAAACGCACAAACCATCTTTTTGTGTCCAAAATAAAACTTGAAGCCTGGGCTTTTCCCTCCAGTGCAGGGAAGTAGAGATTTGGTGTCCATGGCGTCCATTGAGGAGGCTGTCGAGTTTATTTACTGTCTACAGCCTGCAATACATTCACTGGCTTATTGTCCTACCAGTGTCTGTTTGCAGACTTAATCCATCCTCAGATCTGCAGGAGAAGCTGAGAAGAGGACCCCCTTTCCCCCTTTCGAACCCGATTCCTCAGCGAGGAACAGGTGACATGTGCCGCGGTGTTTGGGTGTGACCCCCGCAGCCCTCAGAGACGCCAGTAGTCGTTGGCCACGAAGGCAGGGGTTCGCTTTCTACAAAAAGGCAAGTTCAGGTGAGAGGGGCTCTCCGTAGTGTTAGGGTTAGTTAGTTATTTCTCGCGTGCAGTGCCGGGCAAAAGTTTGAGTACACTTGCTGGAAGCTGCTTTTTGTTTGAAAGGCACATGGTCAACAAGTTTTAGCAAAAAATGAGGTGTCATGTCTTCTCAGCTCTTCTGCAGCGATTCCCACAGATGTAGGACATGCGTGAATCACTTTGTTTCCCCTCTCCTGTCCAGTTCATCCCATGCGAACATTGCGCAGGCTGAGTGTCACTTTTAATACAGGTGTGATTCATTTGTTCAAAGGCATTTATTGCCCACAGTCCAAAGACAGGTGTTTCACATGATTTGGTGATGCTAACTTTCCTGTGGTGTACGAATGTGTGTGACTTGATGGACTAGCATCCCTTCTAGGCTGTGCCCTGCCTGCCCTATTACCCTGAATTTCTGGGATTGGCTGTGGATGACATGACAGTACCTTAAGAAAGAGAGTCATTAGTAGTGAGCGGGTGACATTTATTTAAGTTATTATGTTTTCCAGAGTGAATTACATTATTTTATTTGCTTAGTGCAGGGTTTTATCCAGTGCAGCTGACATATTTTACAGTTAAAACCATTTATATAGCCTGGTTGTAAACGAGTTCAGGGTTTGTGTCTCTTTAAAACATACCTCCTGCGACTTGGAGGCTGAATGATGCACAAGTTCAGGCCCTTGATCCTTTGCCACCTTTTGACCTGCAAAGCAATGCTGTACCTGATACACTTGACTTCTGACCTGGCAGACATACATGTAGTATCTACTGAAATTGTATCAAAATGTGATGGTTTTGTGTTTATGTTCACGCTATCACTGCCTGTGTCATTGTGAGTACAGTGTCATCTGTTCTGTTAATGACTGTGTGCGTGGTGTTGCTCACGCGTCTGTGCATGAGCGGTTTGAATGCGTGTTGAGCAGATTTTCTTAATGATTGGATTACAGGAGGATCAAAAAAGATTGAATTGGAGGCATCTGAGGCATGCCTAGTAAAACATGCCCATAATTCCACACATTAGTGCATCTCTGGTGTAAATGGAATCTGATGTAATGAAGTGGCTCAGCCATTTGATTTTGCTTAATTTAACTCTCCAAGAAAGTAAACATTTCTGACAATACGAGCTTCGAAGTTGGGTGTAAACAATGGCACTAAGGTGTAAAGTCTAATGATATCGCATGGTTGGATAGAATTGCTCTCAACAGAAAGTCACGGACTTTAAGCTATATTTGAAAAAGCACAACGTGCAAAAGGGTCTACCGTACTGAACTTCATACAAAATTGTTCATTTTACACTGTGCAGCATTGAGGTTATATTTACCAAAGTTACTCAGTTATTACTTGACCAAGAGAGGGAAAAATGCTTGTTAGGGCCGGTTGAAACCAGTTGTTCAATGAAGGGATCGGTATCAACACTTTAACTGAAGCAGTACACTGAAATGTTAGGTTTTCAGTCCGCAAAACCAGTATGCAAAGGAGGCAATGGAGGGCTTCATCACAACAAGAACCGCTGAGATCCATCTGCAACTGTGCACAGAGGGCCTGTGTTTAAACTGCTTTTCATTGCTTCCACCTTGCTTGCATTAATTGGCCCAAATAGGCCACTACTAGGTCACGCAAATATTTATTTCAGGCCTCTTTTAGAATTTACGGAAATATTCCCAAAATATGATGTAGTCTTTTTCGTGTTTTTTTATGAGGGGAAAAAAGGAAATCATTCAGACACATTAAGGATGCGACTGCACTGGGGCTGTAATGAAGTGATGTGGTTGTAGAAAAAAGCCTATACCACGAGCCCTCCAGGTTCAGGTGGCTGCTGCGGTTTGTCTCAAATTGCCCGACCCCTGATCTCAGATCAGGAAGCAGGTTTACTGTAAACAGGGACTAGTCTGCTGGCTCACGTGGGGCTGTGATCCTGGACTGAGGGTCAGGAGAAGCAATCTGGCCCTCAGCACCATCCTGCTATGAGTTGTTATTGTGGAGATATTTTTGTTCTTTTATGGTGGCTTTAACTGAAGGCGACTGGAGTTAATGTGCTGTGTCTTCATTTTCACGACATTACAAGAGTAATGCTTTTTTGCTGTGGATTCAGTTCTGTGAGACTAATACAAAAAATAATTTTTTATTTGTAATCGCTGAATATTTCTAAATAATCATTCACGTTCAGTATTTACTTTACTGTTGAGGTTAAATCAGTGAAAATGTTTGAATTTTGCTCATGCTGCCATCATCTGTCCTTTTGGAAATGACAGAATATGAAAAATGTTCCCCTCCCAAATGTAACAGTGCCCACATTCTTATCAAGTTCTTGGAGTAAATTAAAATTCATTTCCACTGATGTGAAATCTATAAGTAACTGTCAATGAGAAAACTATAAATTGTGATACTTGGCTCTGAACAAATAGCTAAAAAGCTCACACACCACATTTGTTCCTGACTTTATTTAGGAAATGCAAAGAAACAGGACCGTGCCAAATTTAATTAAAAATTTAGTAAACTGGTGCCAGGAAATGCGCATGGAATCAGCTTTTACCTAATCAAAGAAAGGAAATAATGCGATAAAAGTGGCACCCTGTTAATAGCTTAGTTAGTTAAGCCTTTCACATTGCTCCTCAGCGGGTAGTTTGGGACAGATTTTTGACATCTTGTATTGGTTTTCCTTATTATTCTTGCATTTATTGTCGTCTAATATCCTGGACTCCTTGTAAAGGTGATGGTTTCTTGTGCTAATGTTGCACTGTCACATTTAAAGTGCACTACAGTATTCCCCTGAGCTGAACTGTGATTAATAAAACAAGGGGCTCCAGGTTAAGAGAGACACAGAAACATTTTGAAGGATATTTTTCCCTCCAGGCCCTGCAGATTTTATCGTTCCTTCTCCCATTGGCAGTGGTTTAAGATGCAGAACGTGCTTGTGTTTTCTAGATAATGGATAATGACTCTACAGTGGAAGTTTTTACCTACACATGGATGAAAAACTACTGTAGACATACAGTCCCATGTCTTAATGAATTCTGTGGCACTCGCACCCGACACGAGTGTTTGGAAGGCACATCTCCTTGGGCACAACATATAGTTAAGAATGGCTGCACCGCAGCACAAGCTGCAGTGATGCAGTAGAGTAGGAGAACCCGAAGCTAACATATGTTCAGTGTAATGAGATTGTGGATTCCTGCTTTAGCTTAACCCCTTAAGGTTTTGTAGCGCTCATAATTTTTGTTGCGAGGAAGTTATGTTTCTCCTTAACACAGCACAGGGCTCCTTTGCATTTGTTCACAATCTTTCAAACACACGGGTCATACAGGCAGGCGGTCTGACAGAGGGTAAGCTGCTGTAGGAAGGGACCTGTAAGTGCCGGGCATGTCGGACTGGCAACAAACCCCCCGCTGTTGATCCCGGCCGACTTTGTGGGGCAAGAGGCATAGGTTTGCTTACAGCTCCTGACGGTGTGTCTGTACACCTGGCAACGTGACGCAAACACACGCATGGGAAACATTTGATTTGCCGAGAGTTAGTCAGGAGGCAACCAGCTGTGCCGAAGCATTCGGGGATACGGAAGATTTTTTTCTAATGAATGCTTTCCCGATGCAGTGTTTTCAGAAAAGTGTTTCAGGAAAAAGCTTTGACCCACTAGCCTAGGCATTCAGGACAGTCAGGGACAGCTCTGAATGATTTTTTCATATGTTTTCCTGGTTTACTCCTCGCATAAGTAGGACTGTAAGATTCATCATGTGTTTCAGCCTTAGTAAGCTAGCCAGTTAACATCTCCGCTTGGAACATTTGATGGAAATATGCTTTAAAATGGTTTAGTTCCATGAGGATATCGGAGATGCGTGTCATGCAAGAAAAAGTCAGGGCAAATAGATGAATATATTAAGATTGTGTTTGAAGATTGTTTTTGACATATGTGACCTTTCTATTGTCATGGATTTTAAATATTAAACTCTACATATGTATGTAAATGCAGATCAATTAAAATGGTGGGTTTTGCATTTTTTAAATTTATGTATATATGTATTTTATTTCTCATCTGCTTGCTTTAAACCCTCAATTTGTGTGATCAAAGCCAGTGTTTTGTTCTGTCTCCTACTATCACATCTCTGCAGCTTCACAATCAGCCTATCCAATTATAACTTTCAAAGAGGTTCGATAGAGGAAATAAATTCCCTGTGTTGTCTGTATCTTCACAGTGTTATCAGCTCCATGATTTGTGCTCCAACACTCAAATATCAAAGACCTCAAAGGGACTCCATCAAGCCTGCTCCTGTTCCTTGCTCTATGTGTTTAGATCACACAATAAATCCATTTCCAAAATGTTACAGCACAAAAAAATTCCATGGTTCTTTTTGTATAGGATCTGGACAATGACTATATGAAAGATATAGGATACATATAGTCAGTCAGCTCTCACACGGTGTCTTTGGCTTCTGGCATGAGTTATGCACTCACATGTTATAGACCGGTCCGCTGGGCTTTCCTTGACTGTCTGCCCATTGTTGCTGCCTCATGTGTCACTTGAGTCCTTTTGCAGGTTTGGCCAAAACTGCTGGCCTTGTTTATGCTTTCTGAAGTTTGCACCATTTTCTAATTCCTTTTTTCTTGAGATTGTTTTGATGCTGTTTGTGTAGTAATGCCAAAGCTGGTTAACTATGCAGACCAGTTAATTGCCTCCCCATACTATGGATATGCACAAATTTCACTTGACTACTGGTATGTTTTACTGAAGCACTGCTCCTGGGATTTTTATTATGAGTTATTTAAAATGATACTTAATGATATAATACAATATGGCCAGAAAACCCAAAGCTAACATATGCTCAGATGAAGACATTCTGGCTCCTTCATTTATTTTAAAGCCTTATAGTTATTTAGGCCACATGATTTATTTTTATCAGGGAGGATGATGCGTCTTAGATTGTGCGTTCGTTTCGCTAATGATATTTTGCACTGCAAGTTGTAGTAAATTTTAGGTTATAATAAGGGTACCTCTAGTGCAGTCATGACAAAGTCCTTGGGTTCCATGTGACCAACCATGAATTTGTCACCAGGGACAGATGTCATATTCTGTGTACATTCCCTGTGTAAAACAGTTTTATGCGTCCCCTGATGGTCACTGCCTGACTCTTAGATGCACACACTTGCTTGTGGGATGGAGTGCGTACATCTCAGGCCATAGCTTAGCTCCAGCACAGTGCCTTGCAACTCCATTTCAGCCAGCTTCCAATCTGTATACTGTGTATGTACGGTATATGGATGTTCACAAGAGCATCAGCAGGCCAGTTTGAATATGTCTGTAGAATTTAATTAGTTAAGACTGATTCCAAAATCACACACATTCTCTTACAAGTGTAACGCTTAAAGCTCCTCGTGAAGTCAGCATGTCTGGAAGGTTGTATTTGCTGAAAGAGTGCAAATTGAATTTTTCAAAAATGTGTACAGTTTTATTGGGGCTTTTTGTCTGCAGCCAAAGAGTTACGGAGCAGCTGGATTTTATATGTGTAATAAAATCATATATAAAAAATTGCTCAACCAGGCTGAAACTTAATAGAGGTTCATTTTTCTGTTTCTTCTTGTTAGCACAAATTATCATGCCGAAATATGTATATGTTGAAGCAAAAATTTTAATGTGCACATCACCTTGTAGGAAGTGCTTATACATGCAGATACTAGAAATATTTGAAATATTATATATTTGACTTTCTTCACCTCTAAAGTAAGTGCCAAATAAAATGAAAGAACAAAGGCAATGGAGGCAGTACTTGAATGCCACTTAATGCCAGCAGTTTGAATGCCTATGGATGGGTGCAGTTTGTTCAAGTGTAGAAATCATTTTTTCAAGAGGAATGTATATACATTAGGTAGAAATCCCAGTCCAGCTGCTCCGCTCCATTTGTCAGGCTGCCTGTTGTTCTTAGTCCACCTTAGGGTGTCCAGAAAGGTATGGCCAGCTATTGTGAACTTTTATGTAGCTCAGCTTGACCATGGTATTCACCCCTTTTTCTTGTTTGTTGCTTTACTTTATACATTTCCAATTCACAATAATGGCTTTGCATCACAATTTGAACCTATTTCCACTCAAGGTGTTCTTACAATGATGCTGAGTGGCATTTGCATCTATAGTTCTTCACTGTTTTTAATCTGATGTATAATTGAGTCTGTTTAGATTTATGCTTGCATTTTCACCTAATGTCATGGATAACTGTGAAACTGGTGTTTAAAAATCTGAGAACTTGTGCATACAGTTAGTGAAGGCATCACAGTATCTGAGCCTCTCAGGTGCTAATGACTTTTAGCCCTTATTTTTAAACTCTGGTATCATCTCAAATGTACCACTTTATTTAATTATTCATTATTTCTCAATTTTTCTGATGAAAATAAAATTAATATTTTCAGCTGAATACATTTTACATTTCCAGTCTCACAAACTGGGCCAGTTTTTCTGAATATGACTTTAGAAAATGTGGTACAGCAGTTCTTTGGTATGTCTGCCTTTGTTTATTAAAATTAGTCATTTAAGATAGCTATATTCAGTATTGTGCTGTTTGCATTTATTCAAAAAAGTAATTGAGAAAAATAACTGCTGCTTTGACCCAGACTCCCAGTGTTCTCTGCAGTAGAAAAGTTTACCTTAGCAGATATATGAACAAAAGAAACAAAACATAAAAGAGATGCTGTTTAAAGAGGAGAGGTTTGGCATCCACAAAGCAGGAGGAAAAGTGGACAGTCTCTGTGTTTTACCCTTCAATTAGGCACCATGATGGTTCTCTTTCAGTTACACATCTAGGTTTGCAGATCGAGTTGCATCCATACTCATAATGGATCTTAATCAAATGATAAAGATGTTAAATCTGGGAGCAGGCGGGTCTCTGAGAACTGTATTTGCGTTTCTGAATTCATTTGTGCTGAACTGTGTGATTGCCTTCTGTGCTACCTGACGGGCTGAGTGGCTCGGCGGAACATTTACTGAGCGATAGGTCAAACTTTGGCTCAGCCTGGTGCTTGGCTACGCCATTTACCATCCCCTCCTCCTCCTGCTCGCAGAACAGGGCTTCTCATTGTTCACTGCCATGTGTCTATGACAGTGGCCACTGAGGATGTGGAGCCTGCGGGACTGTGGTGGTGCAAAACTGAGCTCTTTCAGTCCAGAGTGATGTGCATTTGGTGCAGGGTAGTTCCTGTGTTCTTCACAATCACAGCCACCCAACATTGTGAGCTGGCTGCAATACAGGTTACACTGATTTTTCTTGTTGTGTTACCTTTCTCCCTGAACAAATACAATACAAACATGGACGCGCTAATCGTCTCACCAGGACACGTTAAGAAGCCATATCCAGGATTAGCTTGTGTTTCGCAAAACTCACTTTACTCAATGTCTCTCACTTTCACCCGCTTAAATGGAGAATGTATATTTACATTACGTCCTAACAGTGGGGTACCAGACTAACAATAGCACGTGTCCTTGGTCCCAGGGGATCAGGTCATAGTTTTACCATAGTCGAACACATAACATATTTCTTAATGCTTCAAGCAGCATTCAAAATGTTTGGAAGTAGGAGAGTGTGTAGCTATGTTTAGTTTTCTAGTAAATGTTTTCATGAAATGGTGACAGTGCAAAGCGACATAATCTCCATTAGACCATGTATTTCAGAGGTGAGAAAATGTATGTTAATGCATTAACATACATTTTTTATGCATAATGCATAAAATGTATGTTAATGTTCTTAAATGTATTTGAAAGAGCTTTTGGTTGTAACAGAAAACCTGTCTTTAAGAGTTTTTTAATCCAGCTTTTTTTGTTGATTGGAGTAATGTTGTGTTATCCCTCCTTCACACCCCAGTGCTTCTGCATTTGGCTCCAGATCATTGTGATCTTGCATTGGACTAGCAGTCACTGATAATGGTTTCGTGGATAAAAATGTTTATGGTATTTTTTCAAATGTTGTTAATAGACTTTATGGTCTATATTCAGATTTTGATTGTTTTGCAGCTCTATTAGATCAGAACATGCAGGCTTTCAGCTGTTTCCCTACACAGGGTTTTTTGAGCTTTTTTCTTAGTGGAATAGATCAGAAGTTCTGAGGGCTCCCATCACTAAAGAACCAAGTCAAGCTTCAGACTTTTGACCCTTCAGAGTTGGGACAGTGGGAGAAGATGTAAAGTACACAACAAAGATCTTGATGGGATGTCGGGTTTTATGGTGTGGCTACGTATAAAGCCAGAACCAGGGTTTCGAACTTAATTCAGGTTTCAGCTAGGATACAGTGAAAGTGGATGAGGAGGTATTTGTAATCTTGCCGGAAACTTTCTCCCGTAGAGTGTTGTGTCCTTTGTTGTCATTGATCAATACCAGGGGGAGGCTGCTCTGAAGTGGGGGAGCTGAGGACTTTAGTGTTTACTCAGTCCAAAGCCTTAATTATACCCTGAGTCAGTGATCAATTATTGGGCTCTTTTATTTGGATTACTTACTAAAGCTGAGCTAAAGTTCTGTGCTGAAAGGTCCCAGTGTATTTTGTATTTATGTATTTAAGTATTTTGGACTAATTGCAGATGTCTGTGTTCATATTTATCTATTTTCTATTTGTCATTTGCACCTGCTAGATATATTTTTGGGAGTTATCAGTAATGGTAGTTAGCATTAATGCACTGATTACAAGTTTCTTTGCCATACCTTTTTTTGCAGTTTTTTCAATATTTTAATTATTTTTTCGTAAACAGTACAGATATACATCTACATGGAATGAGCAGAGATCAAAGTGGTGTCCCTGGTTGGCCATGTAAACCAGTGTCACTACAAAGAGGCCCACAAAGTAGTGCATCTGCATACATGGCTTTGAATCTCTGCTCAGTTTTTAGTCAACACTCATGAGTGAAGAATAGTCCCTACATTGATTTCTGTAAAATGGAGCGTACTAATTTACACAGAAATCGAATCCTTGCGACCTTCTCCCCCCATCCCTACTGTGAGGAGGTGGCTGCTGATGCAAAGATGGTTCTCCAGCCCTCTGCCTTTCTCTGCCTGTCCTCATCCTCCTCTCCCCTGACCCTTCCACTTTTAGCCAGTCTGTCCCATCTGGTCTGTTTCTAGCCAGTCTCTTGGCTGGTTTCTCCAAGCGCTCAGCAATGTGAGCAGCGCTCCTTCGGTCACTAGTGTGGCGAGTGCTGAGAGCGTTTTCACACATGACTGGACGTGCTTAATGGGCCTGCGCAGCATAATGTGTGGGCTGCAGATTATCACTGTGCACATGTATACACGTGTGTACTCATGTGCATACAGAGACCCAGCTAACACGTACATACTCATAGCGTAGGGATTGTGAAAGTGATGAGACTTGCAAACTGATATTCAAAGAGGAACTGGTAATTATAGTTGCCCTCATGATCTGTGCTGTAATAATAATGTTTGGTAGCAGTAGCAGTTACTGGAAACAAAATGGTTGAACCTGAATTATTGTTCAACAAATTGAATATGGGTCAAGTCTATACAATTATTAACCTTTGCTCTTTGAACACGGCGAATTTCAGTATCGTTACTGTTATATGTGTGATTAGAAGTTCTGCTGGTATAATGGGTGCTGGACGTGACCTGAGAACAGATGAGGTGTTTGCAGGACTGGGGTCGATGAGGTAGTGTGTGTGAAGGTTGCAAATGTGTGAAGGATGCAAGACAAAGGGAGTTTTACATATCTTGAATTTCTGTAAGACGCCTTCAGTTATACATTTCTTTATGCTTTTCAGTATTTTCATCATACATTTAATTTAGTAGAAACTATGTGTTACATTAATGGCTTTATATACTCATTTAATTGGAATTCATGCAATTTACCTTATAATCTTTCATATTAAACAAAGAACTAGGTTCTTTCATGTTTAACAGTTCTGAAATTCAATTAACATTCCATTAATCAGTAAGCTTATGGCTTGTGCACCTAAATAATATCTGAAATTATGGAAAAACTGTGTTGTTTGAGTAGCAAGTAATTTATTTTTAATCACTATTATTTGTTTGCTATTGAGATAAAACTGTTTCTATTCCTTTGGGAAATGTTTTTTCATAAAGAGGTTTTTTTTTTCCTAGTACACTGTTTCATTTTATTGATATCCATTAGTTTGCATTCATTTGATCATTTTCACATGCATAATTCATAAGCCTAGTGAGAAGCACAGCTTTTGCTCTTTAGGGGTGTGTGTTTTTCCAGGAGTGTATCATGCTGTGGCAGTACAGTACAGAGGAGTATTTTACATACAGCCTTTGCTTGTGGGCCAGGCTTGTGCTCCAGTTGGAATAGTTACAGGGCACTTTGTGATCAGTCTCTCAAAATAGGTGCAGAAAGAGCGTCTAGACTCACTGATGCACCAGTGGTTCTTAACCAGCCAGAACAAGGAGGGGGAACCCCTTCGCAGGTCAGTCTCCTAATCCCTGTATGCCCGCAAAGTCCTTACTCTCATCAGTGCTGATCAAGCTCCTGAGTTTAGTCCAATGTGCGGTATGGTAGAGTAAATAAAACGGTTTTCCCTTGTCTCTACCAAGCTCGTGGAGATCCTTTGATAAAAGGCGCTATAAAAATGAGGTCATGTAGTGAGCTGAAAATAATGGGTTGTTTCCAGCTTGGCAAGCGGGAGTATACTTACTGCTTTGTAATGTACATTCATCTAGGAATCACTTTGTCACACTTTGGGCTTTAACTGGGAACCCACCGCCAAGCAGTGACACATTTCACAAAGTGGCCCAGCCGGTGTGACTGACAACTGCAATAGGACACGGAGCATGGGTGCAAGTGCTGACTGGCAGTATTATTATATAAAGGGAATTTGAGACCTGCAATAGAGGAATACCAACTTCATCAGATTTTTCTCTGAACGAATGGCTGGTTTGGTTGTGGTTCACTCTCGTCTTCACTTACTTGATTTTGGTATTTGGAGAGCATGAGTAACATGGCTTATTAGCTGTAGTCATCTCAACTGTTCCTGATAATCGTGAGGGTGAGTACCAGTGGGCGTAGTTTTCATACCACAACCCACACAGCCCCTATGCAGCCACACCTGAGTGCTCCCTGAAACAGAGGTTTGCCAATCCAGTCCTTGAGATCTGCAGTCCTGCAGTATTTAATGTATATTTAATAAGGCCATGTGACTGTTCAGATAATTAATGGCAAAAAAGCAAGTAAGAACTAAGGTCAAGTGAAATTCAATGCCGACCATTTTGTTCTTGGACAAGAAGTCAAGGATGGCATTATCTTTAATTTTTGGTAGTATTTGCACATAAGCATTACGAGCATTTGCAGATCATGTTTGAGAAATAGGTTTGCTTTCTTCCTTTATGTGCAGTAGGATGAAGGCACGAAAGTAATAGATATAGCAGAATACTGTGCTTGTTGGGCATGAGTACTGCTTTGCTATATATACAGTAATGTGAAAAAGGTCTGAAGTATCAAAGAAAAATAACACATTTTAATGCTGGACACATATAGTGTGGAACAGTAGTTCACAACTGGATCAGCTCATTGGGTTGTGCTCTTAACTTTTCAGTGAAGGGGGTGGAAGAAGTGGTCTCTTATGCCACAAACATGTCAATATTGAAATCTCAGTTAAAATAAGACAAGGCAACGTGGGCTAGGGTTAGACAGCAATATTCTCAAGTAGGATCAATAGAAATTGTATATGCTGTGTTCTCTCAGACTGCTTTCTGATTGCATATTGAGAAAAATTGCCCTGAATAAGAGCATCAGCTAAATGGATAAATGCAATGTTAAAATGTCAAGAAAAGACATTTGGAAATTACTGAATGAGCAGCATCTTTGTGGGACTGATGCCCTGTGCTGGTTGTGGATCGCAGTGGACATTGCAGGTCACCAGAGCCCAAGGACTCCTTAAACCCTTTAACACGATCAAAAGACAGTGAGTGGTCTCAGTCAATAACATGACCAGTGGGGCTTAGTATGTTAACCTCTTTTAATTCCAAGACAGCTTTTCTTCTACGTGGTTGACAAGGCTGAGTTAGAATTTAGTTATTTATTTAGCCTGGAAGCATCATTTGTATCACCATCCCAATTTGATAAGGGATTAAATGTGCTACCGACATGGTGGCACCGTGGGTAGCGTGGCTGCGTGTGTATGTGGCCACTCTGTGACAGTGGGGTGTTCCATCCAGGGGTAGGTTCATAGCCTAACACCCACTGATTCCGGACTGCCGTGACCCCGCTCAGGATTGAGGAGTTAACAATAATGGATGAATGTATTTCAGTAAAAATGGGCTTCCATATGGTTAAGGGGTAACTGTATAGACTAATGCTTGGTCAAGTGGCTGTTTTGACCCTTGAAAAACTTGTTGTGTGTGCTGTATTTCACTACAACATAGAACACTAACTAGAATGGCACATAGTGGTTATTCTGTTGTTGTTTATAAGCTCTACGATAAAAGTTAATGATAACTTCTCGATCTTTGTCCTTTGATTTATAACTCGATACTTTTTTATGGTTCACAGGATCAACTGGAAAATATTTTCTGTTTCAGCTTCCAAGCCTTTGGCATTCTGTTGAGGTGTACAGACGTGTGTTCTTACACAGCCCTCGAACTGGTCTCTTGTTTGGACCCATAGGACAGACTGGACTAAATAAAAGGCAGAGGCTGCAGCAAAATCCAGAACCACAGACACAGGCTTGTGTCAAAATCAAGTTCTCCTGTGCTTCTTGGGTTTGGCCAAGAGAACCACTGAAGATTCACACTTCCTGTTTGAGTTACCATAAATAACTTGTTGAAGGGTAGTTCAGTAGTTCATTTTCTGTGACTTTAACAGGCTGCTGGTCTGTATCTTTAGCATTCTGCCTATCCATTACACAGAATTACCCACACTCCATTCTGGAATTCAAAGTCAGTAGGTCTGGCAGGTATCAGTATGATAAAACCAACTATGGGATTTTGCTTTTGTTTTTAGTGACATGGAAAAAAAGCATTTTCTATGAATCCCATAAACTGTAATACTGACAAATTAAAATATATCAGATGCTTAGTCATTTCTAGGGAAGTAGTCTACATTTCCTGTGATGATGGGAAGAAGAGATTGTTGTATGGGAGAGATTTAGTCTAATCTCCTCTTGCAAAGCCTGTTCACCATTGCAATTTCACTCTGCCGCAGGATATACCGGGTTCATGGGTTCACAACACAGGTGCGTGTCCCCGTGTCTGTGGGCGACTGTGTTTGTTTTAACACTGCTTGGACGTGGGTACTTACAGGAGTTGAGCTTATAGCGGATACAGTGGTTTCAGTGGGGCCTCCTCTCAATCCGTTCCCATTTGCTACTCCAGCAACCTGGCCCTCTCTGTCATTTTTAAGGGTAGTTTTTGGCAGACCAGCACAGTACTCCCTTAAAAGGAGGCACTGTCATCCACTCAACTCCCTTTCCTGAAGCACCTTCATCTAGCCCACAGTGTACGTTGTGCTTTCTTACACATTACAGATAATGCAGAGGCTCTTCTTCTGAAATTAAAGATGAAAGATTAAAAAGAGAAAGCGGTCAATGCTGCATGAAATCCTATGGCCTTCAGCATCATTCCTGTGGTTTGTATGTAAATCCCCCCAGTCAGCACAGGCCTGTGTGGGGCCCATAGCATCAGAGAGCAAAGACGGTGAAGTCCTTCATTCTATAGCATTGTTTTTGGACTGAGATGCTCTTTGGTGTAAGTGGCTGAATTTTAATTCTCCTACTCATCTGTTTATGTTGCAGCAAAGAGAAACGTGAAGACTTGTTGACTGGATTTGGTGTAAACTCAATTTTCGCTCTCTCACTTACTCCCTCTCTCTTTCCCCGGGCTCAGTGATCCTCCCTACATTCTCCCCCCTATGCTGGTTGAATAGCAATGGGATGTCTGTCTCGCTCTTAAATCTCCCGCTGACAGGGGGATTTTCTCTGGGCTTTTATTAAAAAAATTGCTATTGTTTGTCACAAGAGCAGTTGCAAGGGATGGAGCTGACTGAGGGCAGGTGGGGGCTGGGGAGCAGGTAGGAGGACCTTTATGTTTACTGAACATGGCATGACTCCCTGCACAGCTGTCAAAGTTTCTTGGCATTGCTTGTTGCCTTTATTCTCAACACTGTAGACACCTGAAACTATGTTCTTGATCCAAATACACGTCCATCTTGGTGTCACTCTGCATATCCGTGTACTGTCTTTGTGTCTGTCTTCATGCTTCTTCACACAGGCTGATGCAGCCCATTCCAGTTTCAGTGGTGTGGAGGAAGTGTATTACCATAATATTAATGCTGTTATGGCACCCCGTGGACAGGCTCAGTGGCCTACAGGGGCCACTTTCTCAGAGCAAAAAACGCTGTTAAAACGGTGGCCGTTCCTCATTCTCCCTGTCTTCTCTCCTGCTTGCCTGCATATGCTCTGAGTTTCCCTCATTTACTCTCCTCTGTAGAACTGAGCCATGTTTTTTGCACCTGCAAATGTGCACCTAACACATCCATAAAAATGTATTATCATTGGCAGGATGTGTTAAGGGATTGAACATTTAAGAACATCATTTTCTATCTGCTATGCATGACCAATTAAGGGACATCAGATGGATGCTTTAAAACATTAGTTTCCCTACTTCAGCGTTTCCCACAATGACTCTCCGGAAGTGTACAATCGTAAAACACACACACACCTAAATAAAGTGGGAAGAGGGATAAAAAGGGCATGTTAGTTTTTGTGGAAGCGACTCGTAGTTGACGGCAACTTTTGTTGAGGAACACAGTGAAGGTCCCCTTCACAATTTATTTGGAAGTGGATGTTGGCACAGGGTTTGGAAACAGCGACTGAAGATTGGGCCAAAATCCAGCTTTAGTCCAGCCTTATTGGAGCTTCCCTCTTGGTCTTCTGCTTACCATCAGAGCTCAGCTCTTGAAATGGGATTACTCTCTGGCCCAGAGCCTACTGAAATGGATGAGAGGCCAAGTGGAAAAATAGCCATCTTTGGATTCATAGTTCGCAAACTTGTGGACTGTCAGTGGATTAAGGACTAGCTGGTCTGGTCAAATGGAAGCTTGTGAGTTTAGTCTGCTTTACAGTTCCTTTCTCCTTGTACTTTCCATGGTTTGCATTTATGAAGAATAAGCAATGTGTGCGACATATCATGTTTGCGGTGGCCTTTTCTGCTCAGTTTTTCTGACTGGTGAGATATGGGATGTGTACTGCAAATATAGAATAAGGGTGTTATAAAGAAAACTAAATACAATTTGCATATAAGCAATCCATAAATAGGTTTTTATGCAGACTTAGAACAGCTACATACTGTAGCCTGTGATACAGAACTATGATTTGTTAAAGTTCAGCATGGATGTGTCTCATAGTGTTTGCGCTGTGCGGTTGGATGTAGGTCCTCTTTTTCTTTGGGCTGTATGGAGTTTTCATGCTGTCCTTGTGTTCATGAGGGTTTCCTACAGGTGCTTCAGTTTCGTCCCACAATTCACACATTTTCTCTACAGTTCGAATATTATAAGTTGCCTTTTAACACAGATATGTGCTAGTTGCTTGGTAAGAATGTGATTGTAAGAAAACCTTTTTGTTCCCATGATTGCCCTCGAGAGGAGCTGCTGGTGAATCTGAGTTAGAATATGCTGTGGCAGGTGTGTGTATATTTGCTGTGTGATGACCTGCGTGTAGTGTGGGAGAAAAAAGATGGAACAGTAGCACATGTGTTTATCTGACCTTTGAGTTTCTTGGGTTGCCTGTATATCGGAGCCCAGATATTCCACAGTGCTGGAGAAATATTAGTATGAATATAGTGTCCCCAGCTTGGGAACCACTAGGTTTGGGTCAGGAGTCTGGGTCTTTGTTGGAACTCACCAGAGAGATGGAGAGACACTGACTGACTGACTGCTGTGCTGAGTGTACATAATTTTTGGCTATAGGGATTTAGAGCACGTACAGCAGCCAGGCAGAAGATATGTTCTCCGTGCATTTCTCACAAGAACGTACACACACAGACACACACAGACATTTACAGAAAAAACACCGTCGAACTGTAAATAAATTGTACGTGAGACAGTGCTATACTGCCATGAGGTCAGCTCACTCTTTTGCTCAGAGAGTGGTAGCAGAAGAGGGAGAGAGATAGAGGGTCAATGTAAGGGAGTGGTGTTGTATAGTAATGACGTGAGACCTTCCACTGCTCAAATTAGGTGGAATTGTGTTGTACTATAAATCTCTTGAATTATTCCTCGAATCTAGTTTCAATAAATTGTAATACTGTATATCTAAGTCCTAGTTCAAAAGCTCAATCTCATGCTAAGTGATGAGTCTGCTTCATGCTGCCTTTTGAAGCAGACTGCAAAGCTGCTAGATCTGGTGTGTGTCCTTCACAGCCCTGACCCCCACTAATGCCAGCAACAGCACTGTGGACAGAGTGTGTCACCCCTGTCAGCTCTGTGGCTCATCAGCAGGTCCCTGTGACGCAGCCTCCATCTCGACAAACATGTCATCTAGCTCCTGACGTGAAGGCATCACATACACCGGGAATGCTGCAACTTTGCTGATTGCCGTTTTATATATAGTTCAAATGTGGCACTGTAGCAGTCTGGAAGTCACTCACAGTCACGGTGGCTGTTGCTTTTCAGATGAGGCGGGAAAGTAGTCCGTCGTCGGGGATTTTGGCAGTACTCAGAAATCACAGATTGTTAGAATATGCGCTGAAGAATGTAGCTACTAAAAGGCCTGAAAAATTGGGAGATCCAATCACTCCCCTGCTGACTGACTGAGGCCTTCCTGCATAATTTTCTCTCTGCTTTTGCCCACTGAAGTCTGGATCAGTAATTCACGTGTGGTGACAACGTGCATCTTTTTCAAACACAACACATCGCATATACTGAGAGTGACACTGATGAACAGCCACTGCTCTGGAGATTTCGGTGCCAGCTGTGTGACTTTCATTCATTTTGGATGGTCATGTGTAGTGATTATACTAGTAAAGAACTGCATTCTTAGGACTGTATGGTACCTGCTGTGCTAGTAGCAGGTAACTTGAGTAAGCAGGTCTTTGTGTAAGCTGTATGCACATTGACTTGTGGGATGAAAGTTCATTGCTTGAAGCATCAGAAGACATTTTCCATTCTTCTCACCTCACACATATGCCAGTTGTGTATTCATGATTTTTTAGTAATCTGTCATATTGGTACAGCTCCAGGACATGGATTCAAGTTGCATTCAACTGTTAAGACATCCAGGAATAAAATGGTGTATTAAGATATTAACACATCAAAAAGTAATTCAGTGTTAAATTAACGCTGTTGAAATCAGATTATGTCTGAGTCAGTGCTGCTTGAGGATATACACTGATATTTGTGTGTGTGTGTGTGTGTGTGTGTGTGTGTGTGTGTGTGTGTGTGTGTGTGTCAGTACTCAACCAAGACAAAATGTAAGATATTTTTCCCCCTTGAGAAAAGTGTGAGAACAGATTTATTTTGTTGACGAGGATACCGTACTGGAGGGTGTGTCTGGTTTTTGAATGCCGACAGGTCTGGCTTCTGCCGTGCTGGGAATGGCTTTGCGTATGTGTGCGTATGTGTGCGTATGTGTCGGAAGCATTTGAGGCGATGTGTCACAGCCCACAGGGAGGATCCGTCTAAAGGAAATGCAGCCAGACAACACTGAAGGTGTCTTCACACAAACACTTACACACAAATGCAGAGGGCAGTAAATTGTTTGTGGTGACAAGCAACTAGGAATGGGGGTTGTCATCCCTAGAATAAATGATGCTGGTCTGCGAAACCTGAAGTGCCTAGATGTTCCTACATACTTGCTTATGTCTCTACGAGTGACAGAGGAGGGAGAAAGAGAAATGTCAACAAAAGATAGTGAAGAAGTGTGCAGCAGTGGCGTACAGGAAGTGTTTGAATAGATGGAAGGGTGGAAAACAGTGTTAAAATACACGACACAGACTGAATCAATGAGGCATAAATCACCACGAGGGATAAGTCATTATCAGTAACTGCTTATTCAAATTAGGTTCATAGCAATAGAAAGTATATCCCAGAAACCTGAGGTAATAAGGCTGAGTAGGGTACATGCTGGATGGGTCGCTGGTCCCTCATAGGATGTTATAATGTTTTACAATATATATCATGTAAAATGGATTAACTGGATGAAATTTGAGAGTTTTGTAGTTGTTTACTTTGGGGGTTAAGTGATGTTGATGTCTGTAAATGTTTAAATGTTTGAGTACTTGTTTTGTGCATCTTTCTGATCCTCAGGTTTCTCAGCTGGAAAAGGTTTAGAAGGAAATTGGGAAAGAAAATCCTGTGGCCTGTGGACTGTGGACTCCATCACACCCATACGGCCATGCTGCCCCCACACCCCCCATCCCTTTTCAGCCCCTGTAATACACCATGCTTCTCCACACCTATGTTTCTGGTCCTCCTCCTGGGAATGACCAGCACCTCCTGCGCCAGCTCCCATGAGCTTACCTCCAGCTCTGTGCCTGCCAATTGTTCAGGTGGGGATGTGTGTGCTGAGGGAGTTGTTCTGCCTGTCTGGAATCCTCAAAATCCTTCAGTGGGTGACAAGGTAGCCCGCGCCATTGTCTATTTTGTGGCGCTCATCTACATGTTCCTGGGCATGTCCATAATCGCTGATCGCTTCATGTCCTCCATTGAGGTCATCACCTCGCAAGAGAAGGAGATCACCATCAAGAAACCCAATGGCGAGACCACTACTGCCACAGTGCGAATATGGAACGAGACCGTCTCCAATCTTACTCTCATGGCTCTGGGGTCCTCAGCACCAGAGATCCTACTCTCTGTCATTGAGGTGTGTGGCCACAAGTTCGATGCAGGCGAGCTGGGTCCCAGCACCATTGTAGGTAGTGCTGCCTTCAACATGTTTGTCATCATCGCTATCTGTGTCTACGTGGTGCCTGATGGTGAGACACGGAAGATCAGGCACCTGCGTGTCTTCTTTGTCACAGCAGCCTGGAGTGTCTTCGCCTACATATGGCTGTACCTTATCCTGTCAGTCTTTTCACCAGGTGTGGTGGAGGTGTGGGAGGCCGTGCTCACGTTCCTCTTCTTTCCACTGTGTGTGGTGCAAGCCTGGGTTGCTGACCGGCGTCTGCTCTTCTACAAGTACGTCCACAAGCGCTATCGTGCTGACAAGAGTAGGGGTATCATCATCGAAACTGAAGGGGACGGTGTGTTCACCAAGATGGACATGGAGATGGATGGACAGGGGGCCAACTCCCACCACAAGGAGGCACTGGATGGCATGTTGGTCAGTGTGGAGGCGGGAGGAGGAGGGCCAGGAGGGCGGGACCAAGAGGAGGAGGCACGGCGTGACATGGCACGTACCTTGAAGGAGCTCAAACAGAAGCACCCAGATAAGGACATGGAGCAGCTGATTGAGATGGCCAACTACCAGGTGCTGGTACAGCAGCAGAAGAGCCGCGCCTTCTACCGTATCCAGGCGACACGCATGATGATTGGTGCCGGGAACATTCTGAAGAAACATGCGGCTGACCAGGCCCGCAAAGTGGTGAGCTGCCATGAAGCCAATGCCCAGGAAGATGACCCCCACACCGTGCGGCTCGAGTTTGAGCCCTCACACTACCAGTGCTTTGAGAATTGTGGCTCTCTCAAGTTGGCAGTGGCCCGGCATGGAGGTGACAGCAGCTGCACCGTCAAGGTGAGTGGCCGGTCAAGCAAAGTGGACCGTTACAGCCAAGTGTGTGGAGCGTGGAAGTCAGACAGGTTCTGAACTGCTAACAAAGTACTGTCGATTTATATTATTGTTCCTCTTATTTAAATGGAGTAACATTTTAAACAATTTCACAAAATGTATATTTTTCCATTATGTCAAAGCCTTTATCCTTTGAAAATATTAGAGCTGTTCACTGTCTTTGTATTACATGACATGCAGTGTGACACTTGACGTCATCTTAATGCTATGTTGTATATGATTATAAAGTAAGCTTTTGATAAAGTGCTAATGAACAGCTATTAAGCTTAATCAGTCATTTAACAGAGTGTTTGCATCTCCCATTTCCTTGGGGAGCCCACGTCTGCACTTTCACACACTCGTCAGTTCTATTGATGTGCTGCTTAGTAACAATAGATGTGTCTGCAGTGTCCGACATGCTGGCCTCCTCATCCATCTGGGATGGGACTCATTATTATTTGACGTATGGGGGAACACTGGTGACGCTCCTGGAGTGTGTAAATGATTAATGAGATAATGGTGTATATTCCATAAAAATTTAGCATTAAATAATTGAAAGGCGTATAACAAAAAAGACCAGAATACCTTGTAATGTGAAATGATGTTGGCAGACATTTCAGACACTTTAATTTTCTCAGGTTTTTAATGGGTTACGTCATCGGATCCATTCAGTATTTATAGGTCAGTTTTCTCCAGGCCCTTAAAGCAGACTCCTGAATTACTGTGATGTTCTGACCCTTTCGTGGTGTCCTTATGGGGCAGGTGGACTACCGGACAGAGGACGGCACAGCCAACGCAGGTTCAGACTATGAGTTTGCTGAAGGCACGCTTGTCTTCAAACCTGGGGAGACACTCAAGGAGTTGACAGTAGGCATCATTGACGATGATATCTTTGAAGAGGATGAATACTTCTTTGTGCACCTAAGCAACCCCCGTGTAGTCAGCTGGGCAGAGGAAAGTGCCCTGGAACCTGCCTCCCTGCCGTCTCCCAAGGCAGCACTGGGAGAGGCCCATACTGCCACAGTCACCATCTATGATGACGACCATGCAGGGATCTTCACGTTTGAGAGTGCTTCAACACGCGTGAGCGAGAGCGTGGGCACCATGCACGTGAAGGTACAGCGGACATCAGGTGCGCGCGGCCTGGTGGCAGTTCCATACCGCACGGTGGATGGCACGGCTAAGGGAGGCGAGGACTACGAGGCAGTGTCGGGGAAGCTGGAGTTCCTCAATGATGAGACCATGTGAGTAGCACTGCTGTGGCAGGCAATGTCACTGTATGTCACTGTTGCCAATGCTTTATGTGTGACTTGAAGAGAAAAAGCATAGTTGCATAGCATCACTTACTTATTTCAAGTTTTTTCCGAGTGCAACCTCCATCTGCTTGCATAACCTCGCCCCTGCTAGCATACAGGCTCTTATTTAATGCCCCTGGTGTACTTGAATTTTGAATGCTGGCAATCTCAGTTTCTGGCAGTGATCTGGCTTCTAGTTCTGCTGGTGGGCTTAGAGTCAAGGCTGATGATGAATCCAGTTGTACGTATTGGGATGGAGCAAGATTCCTTGCTGGAGAGTTCAACCAGCTGCAAAGCTATAAATAAGACCAGTCAGTACACCAAGTACTTAGTAGTTATGAATTTTTGAAGATGCTAACATTAAACCATTTATTTATTTTTGTATTATGTGAGCATTTATTTGTTTGTTTGTTTGTTTATTGTGCACCCAGCTGTTAGTTGACAGTGAAACACACATAGCAGGTCTGTAGCTTCACCTTCATTTTTTAAGCAGATGAGAAATATTGCACAAGCTTATGGGCTGAAACAGTAGACACTAGACCTTAAATAAGAATTTCTGGATACCATATTTTTTTCTATTCTTTTAGATTAATTTTATTTTAATGCACCTCCAAGTTAGGGTTAGGGTTAGCAAAAATGTTAAAATAAGTCTCATATTTATATATAAGAGAATATACTGAGGTACATCTCCATTGTTATACGTTTATTGATTGTATAGATAATTCAGGTATCCATCTCTCTGGTATCCTCAAACGGTCAGGCTCAAGGCAGTCTGGAGCTCATCTTGGAATCCCTGGCCACTAGGCTGTGAAACTATACCTTAGACAGTGCACCAGGTTACAGATAATTCAGACTAGATGTGACCAGACCTACATTTTGTTTTAAGTTAACAAGAGATAATAAAATAAAAGCCCTGCAGTGGGCTGGCGTTTAATCCATAGTGTGAGTCCTTGGTGTCAGGGGACCCAGGCAACTGACACGAACCTGTTTCCCAGCTCCGCAGGGCTCTCCCCACTGAATGAGCTCAGCGTTGGCCTTTTGTTCCTCAAAGCAAACACATGATGAAGAAATGTTTGGACATTTTTTGCCACAGATACTATTATTTGTGATTTTCTTGGCTCGCCCATCTGCCTTCTGTGTGGTTGCATGCACACATAACTTAAACATCATGTGTCTCTCATTCCACCTGCTGGATGTTTACTCACTAAGATGGAAGGATATTGGCTTCAGTCCTTCTGGTCTCACAGTATTTTGTGCTGTATAGACCATGTGTGTCTTGGGAGTTTTAACTAGAGTGATTTTGTAGTCTTTGTGCTAGGTCTAAGGTCTAAGCCATATCACTAACTGAGCAGTCACTAAAGAGCCTTCAAGAGTCAATGTGCAGATATCACACCATATTACACCACAAGACATGTAATGAAAAAGCTGTATGAAGTAACCTTGTAAAAGAGTCTAGGTTAAGGAATGAAGTCATTGTGGGTCAAGAGAATGTTGCAGAGCAGCATCCAGGATTTCATGGGTTATGTGCACACATATAGAGTATCCTTATTCATTCAGCAGATGCCTTTCGCCAAAGCTACTTACCATGCTTAATGAACTAACACCTTTGTCAGAGATGACTTAGGGTACTAGATTTGGACTCCCCAGTCCATCTGAAACATTTGCAGACGCTCTTCTGCGTGATTGTTTGTGTCTCCCTTTGGGAAAATTGATATGAATGTGAAATGCAAAGCAGACAGCAGGATGGTAGGGGGTGGCTGTTCCTGGGAGAGCCGCCGACTGATAGCAGCACCAGAGCACGCTGGCAATGTGCTGTGTGTGCTCCTCCAGATCAATGCTGCCTTCAGGATGTAATAGAGACAATGACTGGGAGAACACTGTTCCTGTATCTGATCCGTCTTCCTCCTCTTCCCTCCACTCCCACCTTGTTCTATGTTCCAGTCTTCTGGTCTTACTTTGTCTGGTCGTGATTCACTCCTAGTCCTACCTGCTCTCCTTGTATTCCCTTCTCCGGTATTTTTGTGAAAGTCTTTTTACAAAGCAAATTACAGGGATAGAAACACAAAAGTTTTGAACTTTCTGTTTCTATCCCTTGTTTGATTAGAAAATTTAGGCTTACGTTGTTATCATTTATATGGCAGAATATACTTACAATGATGCGAAGAAGGTCAAGTGACATAGTGTGCAGGGTTAGTGTTCTGTCCACCCTGGGCTATAGGCACCGCTCCAGTATCCGTGTCTCTGCTCATCTGCAGTGACTTCTTTTGGCTTCCTCTCCTGCACAACTTTCCTCTGTTCCCTCTCCTGTCTCAGTGTGTGGTTGCCTGTCTCCACTGTGTGCCATGGATGCATGAGCCAGGTAGATCAAATCGCTGAGGCGAAACTGAATTTGAGGGATGAGATTGGAAGCAGCTGAAAGCCCTTGGGTCTCCGTGAGGATTGACTGGGCACTGAGGTGGAACTGACAGCATCACTTTTTTGCTGGGGTTTAGTTTTGGGGGGTAGCAAGAGAAGGGTGATGGGTGTAGTGAGATAACACACTTTGCTTTCACACCCTTCACTGAGGCTGGGGGTTGTGTGCATCATGAACTCATTTTTTGTCATTAATGTATTTGGTTTTCAGTGAGTTAGATTTAGATTTTTAATGCACCATAAAACTCTCGATCAAGCACTACACAGAGCAAACACATGAAAACACGTTTTTGTTTACTGTCCTGTTTCCCCTAACTTATGGATCATCTTATATCATATGATATTTCAAATGAAGACAAAACACCGTTATTTCACTCAAAGATGGAAATTGCACACCTAATGTATTTGTTTATTAGATTTATTTTTCCCTCAGAAATGAGGAGGTAGCATCCGTCTGTTTTCTAGTGCATCCACTGTGTCTCGCTTCACCTCTTGCAGTCCCCCATTCCCTTGTTTTCCTGTTCTCCGTCTTGGCACGGACATCCAAGAGCTCTGGCAGCACAGTGACATGCACAGCATCAAACGCAACTCCAGTGAGCCCTGTCAGGTTTCCCATCCACACGGGTATGGCTGTACCTTCCAGCAGACGACTGGGCTGTTGTCTTGACTGTCTGAGCTTGGGAGCTTGTCAGTTTCCTTGTGGCTTTCTCTGAGTAGACAGGGCTGGCATCTGTGTCCCTGGTAGCCCATAAAACAGCTCTTCACCATTGAAAAGGGATGCCGGGGCACCTCTCACGCATTCCACCTCGTGTTGTTTTGATGCTCACGGGAATTCTGGTTTGCCCCATGCTGATCTCTTTGGCCCACAGGAGAAGCAGGTTTCTTTTCCAGATTCTCTTGTTCTGTGTACAAAAGAGGGGCTGTGAGCAAAACCTGGGTTAGCATGGATAAGGATGTTTAAAGAGGGCTGCTTAAGCAGCAATAATGATAAGCATTTAGTGGCTTACTGTGCTTAAATCTTCATCTTTTTCTCAAATCTTCATCTTTACTGTTGATAAAATGAACTTTTGCTCCACCAGTCCCTGCACCCCACTCTGTCAAGTGTGTATGAGAGATGGAAAATTTGTGTAGGTGTAGAAGGATGGGGAGGTAATTTCACAGTTGCTTGCACAACTGGAGCAAAAAAGGCATAATGAAATAAATGAATGAAATGGTGAACACTGTAAATGTGCAGGTGTGTGTGTGTGTGTGTGTGTGTGTGTTGTAAAACTGGTGTAAAAAAAACCAGTGTAAAATGCAGGTACCACTATTTAATGTATTCTCACGAGCTTGGAGTAGGGACATCACACACTTTCCTGGTGAAGCCTACATTAGGACAGGACACATAATAAATATGCTAGAATCATAAAACAAATTCACTGTGCATCATTAATCAATGCATGTATTTAATGTTAAACAAATGTTGAATAACTTGACTCAACTAGACACAAATGATTTTGAGTGTATTTTTATGCATGATAAGATTTCAATTAATGGTGTGAAATGTTGTTTCTTTGTCTTTGTGTGCACTGGTGAAGATTTCGACCTGGCCTTCGTGATGGTTCTAAATGGTCCAGTCCAGTGGTGCAGCAGAAAACCTCATTGTGCTCATCTCCATTGCAGCTCACTCACCATAGTGATATATTGGCCGTTAGGACATTTCACAGCTCTGCTGAAAAAATGTCGCTTCCACGGTCAGTTAAGCAGTGAAACTGTCTGGCCAATAGCAGCAGGAATTAGCGAGTTTCATGTTTTGCGGAGAGGAGACACTGGAGAGAGCCATGCTCACACGTTCTTTTTGAGTTCTGTGAAAAATGCGTTACTGATATCTTCCAGTTGCAATGGTAGTTTGAAGATGGAACATTAGGAAGTGTGTTTGTGTGTGTGTGTGAGTGTTTGAAAGTAAGTTCAATCAATGCTTTGTCCTGCCTGCTGACAAGGCAGAGTTGGTTGCTTTTGCTTTGTGCCTGAAATATGTTTCTTGAGCCTCTCCCTGCTTGCTCTGCTCCTTCCGCTCCTTCTGTTCCTTTACTGCTCTCCCATATCTCCATCTTCCGCCTTTAATACCAATTAAGACTGAGGCTGTGATGGTCTTTGTGGCTGTGACAGCAATGCAATGGGCTGTCGAAGCCATGGAGATGATACATTTTGCAAACGCTTGAACAAGGACTGGGAGGGGGGTGTCGACAAGCACAGTGTCTTCCTCTCAGACTGCTTTACCTTTTCTCCCTGGAGGATACTGAATATGAGTCTGTACTTCATTATTGTCCCTTCTTATACAATTGGCAGGGTGGTTGCACATGTGCAGAGCCTTTCTCAGAGGTTTGGAGGGAATAAAAGTGCAGAAGAAATGAGTGTAAACGCGTTACAAGCCAGCGTAAGTATAGTTTTAATGAGCAGTTTCAAGGATTGGCCGTGTCAGCGTATGTGTGAGAAACCAATCTCTGCTCATTTAAAATTCTTCATTAGCATGTGCATGCTCTAAAAATACCTCCCCAAAGCTTTGAGATATTGACCTATCAGTGAGATTCATTTACAGTATGGTGGCATAACGGTAATTTTTTCCAACAGTAACATAATAACCCATATTATGCAAAATAATGTGACTTGGTTATCTTATGAGTAATAATCTCAATTAAAGTCAGTTTTTTAGAGCCATCTCATCATTAAAAATATATAGTCATACATTCACTCAGATGTGGAACATATGTATATTAAACAGCAGTCTATTATGAACTAATACAGTCGTAATTTAAAGAAGGTTCTAAGTTTTCTGATCTGTGGGAAGAAGCAATATAACAAAATCTAATAGGGGGGAAGAAAAAGCAATCACGAATTACAAATCAGTTTTTGGGATATTCATGTGTCAGTGCAGACCTGCAGCCGGTCTTCCCCAGTGACCTCGCTCTGCTCATTGCGTTGTTGCTCGGGGCATCTGCCTTGTGTTTGTCACTGAAGAGTAACCCGGCAAGTGTTGCTTCCCCTTCCAGGGTGCCATAGAGATGGAGCCTGTTTACGTTTCCCCGTTCGCATGCTGGAACTAAGCCCAGTCGGTTTGTTTTATGATTCTGGTTTAGCTCTGCAGCCCTGTGGGAGTGGTTTGTGCGATGCTACTGACAGCTGCAGGGCTTTTTGTGAAGCTATGGGTTGGCAATGCCTTTGGCTGCATTGCTTTGGCGCGTCTTTTACATGGACACAGTTCCTTACTTCCTCCGAATGAAACAGCGCAGAAGGAGCTGCCTAGTAGTCTGTTTCAAAACCCTGTTAATAAAAGGCAAATTGTTATTGTGAAGTCAGTTCCATTTGACTTTTATTAATTTAGCATACACCTTTGTCCACGATGTACATGACAATAGTGGCAAAAATTCAAAACAGTCGGCACAAACAGTAATGAATAGCTGAAACAACAGTGGCACAATTTACATTAATAACATGGTGTAGGAATTTAATATCATGCTGGATTAATAACAGAGCATTGTTGTTTTGCTTCATTCACTGGCCAAAGCTTGGTTATCATGAGTGTTAGATAAGTTTTAGAAACAACTTTTGTATTTTCGTTGTTTTTTATTGCTGCTATCTGTCAGTAAAAGTGTACTAATCTGTCTCACATAACTACAGAACACATTTATGCGCTACATTTTACGAGGAGCACGCCAAGGCGTCTGTCAGTAGCAGTGAAACCTGTATGCACGGGCTGTGTTCCTCCTGGGATCTGAACCTGCGCAGGACCATGTCTCACTCCCTGGGGCCTCACGCATCTGCTCATCCTGCAGTCAGGTTCAGGTCTGCAGCTGTGCACTCAGATCACTGGCATTATTCCACCGGGGAGGGAAAAATGTGGCCCATCTAGGGTGCCTCAGCTGACCTGGTAGGTTTCTGTGGCTTGGCCTGAGACAGGCACCAATTTGTGATTAATAGCTACGGTCTGGCAGAGGCGTGTATCATTCGCTCTTTCTTCCTGACTCCTGATACATATGGTTTGGTGAAACAAGACGGTAGAAGACAAGTGGGGATGATGACATTGTGTGAAGAAGAAGAACAATAGGCTTGCCAACCTTTTTAAAACAATGATGATAAATTATTGGCTATAAATAAATAAATAGGAAAATGAGGTGTTGGTTGCTGTATTATTTTTCATTTTAAATTTATGAGCTGACTTTGGGAATGGCTGTACAGCGATCTCTCAGTAGGTCTGGCTTCCAGAAAAAGGATGTCCACCTTAGCCAGTTGTGTTGTAGACACTCAGCTCACCCTGTGGTCTGTGATTCTGAACTGTCTCAAGGTCTTCCTGCTGTTTTGAGTCAGTGGTCCTGCTGTGTTCCACTGCACTTTGTAAACTTATTGGAGGCTTAAGTCTGAATGTGCTCCAGTTTCCTGTGTGTCTCTATGTGTCCTGGATGGTAATGGGTTGTAATTTTGTCTTGCCATTCTAATTTTGTTAAGTCCTTCTCTTGTGCTGTCTTCTGTATTCCAAATGACTAATTATTACATCTTTAAGACCTGCTGAGACATATTACTATAAATGAAAGTATGAGTGTTTACAAAAGAGAATAGCTGGAATTTAATATGAACCATAAAGCAGAAACAATGAACATTACTTGTCTTCCTCCTGAAATTAGTTAAATGATGACAGGGGTCTTTCAGAGATCTCAGAGAGGAGATTTAATTTGTGTTTATTTTTCCAGCTTTTATTTGGTAATTGTAGTATGATAACAAGATCTATCTCTTCCAGTTTCCTGCAGTTTTCTGTCTGAGCACATCTGATCAAGTTTATTTTGAATTTTGTTTTTTACTACTTGTTAGCTTGATTGAAGAACATATCTGGCCAGATTTATGCTTCATTCTGAAAGTCTTGTTGCTAAGTGCTCTGCTAATTTAATGCATCTATTAAACCTGATACAAGGTGTTCTGCAGAAGTTTTTCATTTGGGTTTTGGTGTGATGTGTGGTTGTTATACATTTGTTTGTCATTGTATAGTTCACTGAGCTTTAAAACAATGCCCTGCCTTGGTCTGAGTATCTCTTCTGGATCCTTGCTGAAGGACTCAGGAAAGTATTTGATGGAGGACTTGAGAGAGGTCTTGTCAGAAGACCTGTGACACCATGTGAGGGAGGTCTTGAGAGGAAATGTGTGAGAAGACTTGTAGGACGACCTTTGTGGAAACTAATGACTAGATTTGCAAGAGGACTTGCAAGGGTTTGATGAAAAAACATGAGAGGACCACATGGACCCAGCCAAAGATTTTTACTATAGATATGATTTTTACATAAGAAGAGCACTTTCAACTTCAAATTATTACCTTTTCTTGCCTCGAGCACCCCGTCACATTTCCTGACCTAGGTACAAACTGGAGCATTAATCTAATGTCATTTTTAGAGGAGAATTGGTAGCATTTGCCCGTGTGGATGTCTACCACATGCCATAATTGCTCAGTTGTTCAAGTTGACTGTCAGGGTCATGCTCCAGAGGGATAACAGGACCCACACATCTGTGCACTGCAAGAACTTAATATGAGCTTCCCAGAACCTGAGGCTCTGGGCTACAGGCAGCTCCAACTGCTGTCAATTAAATGATGGTGATATTGAACAGTGCTGAGTTCAGGTTGCTTATGAGTGAGGAGCACTGTCCTTCTGTTGCCAATTTTTGCTCCAGGCATTTAGTATGTATTGATTTTGTCTAAGTGAAGGGAGTTCTGGGTTAACTGTCACTTCTGGCACAGCAGCTCTCAGAAAGACAGTGTGAGTCAGCTGAAAAGGCAGATCCAGGTGAGTGAGGAGGCCACAGAAGGCCTTCACTGTAACCCTGATGCTAACCCTAACCTTTACCTGGAAAACAGTCCAACAGGCCAAGCAAGGAACAGTTGTGAGACCCTCTATTTACTACCTGTTCTTTCTTCAGTGATTTTTCTTTGTTTATAGTGACATGAAGGGTGTTTTGGTTTTGTTTTTTATTAACAAAAAGTTTTACACTTTCTCCTGCCCTTTACCTGTCTGTCACCTGAAACTTGGGTATCAATTCAATGTTTGATTGCAAACAATAAAGGAGATTGAAATGTATGTAACTTGTTATCCTTTGTTATTATTCATTCAAAATGACCTTGTTGCATGAATTTTTTCAGTAACTGGTTTATGACCAGCTTTTTGAGGGGTTGTACGCAGTGAGTATGTTGAGGAACGCTGTGGTTTTAAGGACAATTCAGGGTCATTGATGATGACCAGCATTTCATTATGTATCACTGATTTATGCACTAAACTGCATCTCTGCTTACAGACTGTACCTCACCATGTTTATGAAAGGAGGCTATCAATTCTTTACTATCTGGGGAAAACGGGTAGAGCTGAGGGAAAGAGCTTGGACAACTTAGAAATTAACTGCACTTGTTTTTTTACTTTTTGGTTTTCAGGGTTTTTTTAAATTCATCTTTCATTTTACTAATTTTTAATTCATTGTTCCTCACATTTGTGCTTTAGTCTGACAGTACTCTTTAGATATTTTAATCAGATGACTTTTTGTCTTTTTTCATTTTCATCTTTTTATTTTTTCCGTGAAGGTAATTTTTTCCATCATAACCATCAGTGTGAGGAAGTCACTGGTTGGTGGGTGCTATGAGTCTTATTTTTGAACGGTGCTCAAACATTTTTTTAAACGTTTATATTTTTAGATATGCTTATATGTAGGAGGGTTTCCAGGTTCCTTTGTGGGTGTGTGGATGTGTGTCAGGCTCTCCAGTGGATGTGTGCCCTGGTTGTTTGCTCCACCCAGCCCTACCCTTTGTGCTGGAGGTCCCCTCCAAGGCCTTCATCTCTGCCCTCAGGCTTTTCCCTCTTACTTTGTCTTTTACAAATGTGGAAGTTTACTAGAGTTGCCACGGTCACATTGGCCTTCAGGCTATAACAGGTGGTTACTTATTTAACCACATATTTATTTGTGAGTGCAGCACAACTCCCATGGAAAGGCAGTTTTTCCCCCCACTGCATTTGGCACTGCTGTTCTCCCTTATGTTGTTGTATTCGTCAGATCCAGCTGGGAAGCACTGCTCTCTGTGGACCCATTTGACTCTACAACACATTTTTCCTCTCCAACCTGGCCTGACTGGAGTTTAGCTGCCAGGCTGTGCTCACAGATCTTATTGTTGGTCATTGTTTACCTCTCACCACGTTCATACACGCTATATGATATAAGGATCCAACAGTGTTTCTGATTGCTCTGATTTTTACACCTATCAGTTGGCACTTTTTACATGTTATGTGATTTTATTTGTCATTTGTTGCTCATAAATGAAAAAACTGAACGTGAAATTGATGCGCATAACAGACTTTAATAAATCAAAATAAAGTGAATGACAGTTATACAGATGATTGTATTAGAAGCGAAAGAGGTGACGTCTGTGAATTGAACAGCGATGAGGTGCTTGCTGCCCATCCCTCACGCCGAGTCATTTGCTGAAGTTCTGTGTTATCGCTGCTGCACCAGCTTCTCTCATGAGGGCTAGCATTTCCAAAGTGTCAAAACCAGGCATGGCTGGAGACTCTGCACTTTGCACTGTTTTCCGGCAAAGTGCTTGACTATCCTTCCCTTTATTCCTCATTGTCTTTCTCTCTCTGAGTTGCTGAGTGAACATGCTTTATTAGCAAATGTGAAACACATGACAGTAATATTTCTGAAGAAAAGCATACAGCAGGTGGTACCGTGGCTCACAGTGCCTGGGCTGGTTGGGCATGAGTTTGAATCCAGCTCAGTCTGTGTGGAATTTGCATGTTCTTCCTGCGTCTGCGTGGGTTTTATCCAGGAGCTCTGGTTTCTCCCTACTGTCCAAAGACATGTGTTTCATGTTAACTGGTCACTCTAAATTGTGTGTATGAATGAGGTGTGGGGTCACCCTGTGATGGGCTGATGTCTAGTACCCTTTGACTTTGGACTGCTAAAACCCTCTTTGGCATTAAGCAGTTAAAAGACTGAATGGGTGGATAGAAAAGCATGCAAGACAAGAATGAATGTTTAATGACAGGGTACAGGCTATAGGCTGATGCTGTTTCTGTACTTTCTGTCACTGTATGATCACTATCAGCTGTAGGAGGCTGAAACATCAATACTGCTGTACCATAATTACAGTCATCCCTCGATTTACGTATCTAATTGGTTCCTGAAAAGTCCATGTTGTTCGAAAACATGCAAAGCAAGTGCTTACTGTTTCCATTATTTCTTATGGGGAAAATAATGCTTCCCAACCCATCCAAGACACCTAAAAGAACTTTCCCCAACATCACTAAAACACTGTAAAACACTGTGTAGTGCTTCTACACGCAGTGCAGTGCAGCACACACACACACACACACACACACACACACACACACACACACACACACAGAGGCTGGGATCTTCATCACCTGGGATTGCAGGTACACACACCCACAGCACACAGGGGATTTGTGTGTAATCTATGTTCTTTACACAATTTTACAAGTTTAGATGAAATTCTGATGCTGGAATTTTTTGGGGTTTTTACTGATTTTTTTTGGCCAGAGCTGTGTTGTATCGAGCACATTAGCACAAAAATCTAGCATTGGTATTAAAAATCAAATCACGTCCTAGCGAAAACATATTGTGGAAGTGTTCATAAATAGAGGGATGACTGTACAGTAAATATCATTGAATTTTTGGGATGCAAAAGAGAATGTGCCAAATTCAGCCTTTCTTGTTAGCTGTGTATCTGCAGTTTATATATTTAGGATTTTACCTGGGTGTTTTCCCTTTCTGTGTAATCTTTAAAAGGTGGAAACAGCATTTCACTTCTGTGGGTTGCATAGCACTATAAAACATTTTTACCACAGTCTAGTGGGAGTATTTACTTTGTAGGATCTACTTTTTTGTCTAAGAAACTTTTTGTGTATTATAGACCGGAAACAGAGTAGTCGGTGAATAAAATACCTGCTGTAGAGCTAAATATACGGACCAGCCATGACTTGCACCTGGGTTAGGGACCAACGGCCGGGTCGTAAGTCACAACAGTTTTAAATCGAATTGTGCTCGTGACAGAATGATTGTTTCTAAGTCAAACATAGAGTGACTTCTTTTCAAATATTTTTGATGTTTATGACTTATTTTGCTTTATTTCTGGACACAGTATAACATATTAATTGCACCACTATTAAATAATGAAGTAATGTACTCTTTACCAAAGTTTCTTTTTGAAAAGTACATATGCTGATGACATTAAATTACTTAAGTAGTCTGTGCCATATGACAACAAGATGTAGAAAGTGCAAGTGACGTGTTCTCTTGGAAGTATTCCTTTGATAACCCCGTTGAGCTTGTTGATAGCCAGTCGCTGGACCGGGGTCTGACTGGTACAGAGGGGGAAGTGGATGCTATAGGGGATATGGCAGTGGTCGTTGGAAGATTTTTACTGCTCACGAGAAAAGCTAACATTGCATGAGAGGTGAGAAGATGGTTGCTGGCTGTGCGTCATAGCACACACTTCATTCATACGGCATTCAGCTCTTGCAGTCGTTATGCTACATTGTCGCAGCAGGTGTGCAAGTACGTATGTGCAATGTTTTAATGCATTTTCGTAACATTTTCATAGCGTTTTTCATGTGCAATATGAGCTATAAGCGCTCAGTCGGGTTGTAGTATATGTCTTCGTATGGCTGTTGGCACTCGCTATCATTACTGTACGACATCGTACATCTACTCTGTTGACGCACCTACGCTGTTCTAGCACTTTTTCACTGTGCTGGACGCCGTACAGATTAATTCTTCAGTACAGCCACTCCTCTTTGTAACCCCTGGTCAGTGGGCTTTACACCAAGTAATGAGTGTTTTTATGGAGCAATGTCTAAATGATTTGAAGTTCTGTGTTGGCTTGAGTTATGCCACAAGAATAAGACTGTTTTCACTCCTATCACTTTTGAAACACATGTTCTGTGCAATATTTTCTCCTTTTGCATCTATATGTCCTGCACACTCTACCCAGTTTTATAGCTTTGTTTAAGCCCTCATCCCTCCTTGAATTCCTCCACACATACCTACGTAGTTCTTTTTATAACTGCAAGGTATATTTCCTTCGCTGCAAATGTCCTGAAGCGGCTTGTCACTAGCATTTAAAAAATAAATTAAACATTTATAGTGTCTTTAACTTTATAAATATTTATTTTCTTATGCAGCCAACACTGCATAGTTTTGTGGACCCAAGTCTTTTTTGGGTGATGTTTTTTTTTTTTTACTTTTCAAGCTGCTCTGTATTGTGTGGTAGCTGTTTTCCTTGGGTCTAAAGCAGTTATTTCTGTCTCAGTCAAAGTGTGGGGATGAGTGGGACTCCAGGCCCCCCCTATATGACACAGCTTCTGGGTGACCAGGTTCGCGTGTTCAGCCTATAATTGTGATGTACAGGAGGTGACTACCGTGGGCTAACACCATGTAATTCTCCTGTACCACGTTTACCGGAATCTCGGACTGCTTACTTCACCTGCACCTACACCTGTTTTCAGGCGCCCTGAATGGGGGACAAACTCTACACAAGCAGGGCGAACCAACAAAGCGAACCAACGTGGTCTCGGTCTCGCTCACTAAAGGCGGGGTTGTGTGATGAGCTAGCAGCCCCAGCGTTGGCAAAGCAGCAGAACCAAAGTCTAAATGTGCTACGTGGAGGGGGGGGGGGGTGCGGAGGGAGGAGAAAGGAACCGGACACCCTGCCCACAGTCCACTGAGACACAGATGGACACTGGGAAGCCAGTTTAATGAAAGGGATAGAGAGGCTGTCAACCACAGACACACATGCACACACACATTAAATGCTCACTATGGCTACTCCTCTGTATTTAGTTGGGTGTGTTTCCCATGCTGTGTGTATCTTTCCTGGATGGGATCCTCCCAGAACTGAACTGCACAGCACACAGAACTATATATAATATAGTTTCCTTGTGATACGCCTCTTGAATCAGTGGTAATCACATGCGCATAATGCATTTTATGGCTGCCTTTATGGTGCTCTGTGTTTAATACAAAGTCATGCTGTGCTCTTCTTTAAGAAATTGCAGTAGGTCGTAAAAAGACAAAAACATCCTTGCTGATCTTTTCAACATTACAGGTGTTCCATGAAAAATATGATGTAATCCAAAGAAAACCTTGCTTTAGGGGCAGTTATGTTTATAAAATGGAAAATGACTGGGTAACTTACAGGAGCAATTCAGGGTAAGTACCTTGGTGAGGAGGTGGGATTCAAACCAGGGTCTTTCAAGTGGAAGGTGGCAGTTGTAACCACTATGCTGGATGCTGTACACACTTGGTTTCTTGAACCCAAAGGTGGTGTAAATCTGGCTATTTTCTGGCTAAGCCTAGTGCATTAACCTCTGTTACTCTGGAAACGATGGGCTGCTGGTGTCCAAACAGGGTTTGAAGAATGGTGGTTGGACTCAGCAGTTTATTAACATGGCTCCACTTCCATAGAAAAGCCAGCTGTACACATGACACGTCCTCTCTCACTGACAGCCTCCAAAACCTTAACCACTGGTTAAGGTTGTTAAGGTTATTAATATAAGGTGATATAAACTGCAACTACAATAGAAGATTCGGTATTATTATGAAATTATTTAGCTGACACTTTTCTCCAAAGGGACATATGACACTAAGCTGCTTATAGTTATTTACCGATTTAAACAGCAGGGTAATTTTTACTGGAGCAATTTAGGGTAAGTACCTTACTGAATGGAACTACAGTGGGGGGGTATGAATGTGGGTCCTTTGGGTACAAGGAAGCTGCTCTAAACACCATGCCCCCAGCTGCCTTGTAATACTTACTTTTAGAAATACACTATAAACATGGAAATACAGCAAATTCCCTGATTTGTGCTTAGGATGCGTTCCTAGAAAGCGAAATGTTAACCGAAACATTGATAACAGTAGCAAATGGGACATCATTAGGCAGGGTAGTTTGTTGTATTAACTCAGTTATTGGAATCATTTAAACAGCTGTTATAACATAAATTGCCTTTACACTACGAATAAATACTACTATAAAGCCTTAATCTCGTGATCAAATGAACATCATACAGTCTGACATTTGTTAGTAACCTATACAGCACCGCACACAGTATACTGTCCAAATGCTTTGCAAGGTGAGAGATATAGCAGTGATTCGCCTACCGGGGGCTTTTCGTGGAACTAATTAACCCTGTTAGAGTAGAAATGGACGCACGTATTTATTGTTGCATAGTAGTCAAATGTTAAACCGCAGAAATTCATTTTAAACAAAAAACAGCTTTGTCGGGGGGCTCAATGAACTGTTTTGTGGCACATACACAAACAAATATAAAAGCCTGACATTTGAATATCAACGAGAAAAACAGTAACAGGTTCTCTATTGTACATTCACTCCTGGGGACATTCTCTGTTTTGGACAAAAATTCAGTGAAACAATTTAAACATACTGATCATCTTAAGGTGCAGTTATGTTTGAAAGTGGAAAATTTATGTGTTTTCCTAAAAAAAAAAAAGATTTTTTTTTTTTAATGTTTGGCGATCTTGTTTCCAGTTATAGATGGATTTGCGTGCCACATCTGTGGGACACTGCGGGCTCAGTGCCACAGCTGTTCTGGCTGTGTGGATTGGTGCTCGGTGATAAATGGCAAGCAGAGAGTCTGTTTTCTCTGCCTTCCTCTACAAACTACCCATAACACAGAAAAACACACCATCTGCAGCTTCCTGGGTGGAGCCCCTTCATTTTAACCTAGAACCTTCTAAACTGTGTCTTCAGTGCAAAAAGTGAGCTCTCACTTAAGTGTGTAAATGCACTAACAATGATTTCAAGGCTGTCTTTAGAGCGTATTAACAAACTGATCCATCGTCACAAATTGACAAGTTTTGTTATGTAATACAGAGATCATTTAGGCTTAATCTTTGTTCGTGCGGTGATATACACAGGACTGTTGTTAGTGATTTCTTTCTGTCAATCTGTATGTTTCTCATGTGCGTGAGCACACACACACACACACACACACACACACACACACACACACACTCACACACAGCCATTCTGCTTCAGTGTGCTGCTGTGTAGGCTGGTAGACCCAGACCCTCATGTAATGACTGCAGATGTAGGGCAGGGCGCACACTGGTGTGTGTTTCTTGCCAGCGCACAGTTATTTTCCCTGGTTGCTTTTTGCATCTCGGGCAAGTGCTCTTTGTGCCAGGCAGCCTGCTGCGCTGGGGGTGTCACAGGCTGTGGGAGCCTGTCATCGGGAGCCAGGGATCTGTGCAGGTCGGGGGTCGCTGGTGCAAATTAGCGCCTAGGTGAACTCTCTTCCCGTCCCCTTCTGCCACACACCACGGTCTTCCCTCAGGAGCCAGAATAAGAACAGCCCAAAATACTGGTAGCAGACAAATAAAAACTATTCCCTTAAATCCCAAGTGACTGTATGATTTTAATACCTGTGAGAGCAAGAAAATTTTTCTTGGTCTTGTAGCATCTGTCACCTTTCAGGCATTTTCTATTGACTTGCGTGTCTGCTGACCTGTGTAGATGGTGCCGCGAGCCAGCACCCGAGATGCCGTTCTGCGTTCCAGTCCGGTTGCTCCGATCCTGCTTGAGGCCACGTTTATGTGGAGGATGATGAGCTTTTGACACAGTCTCAATCTGAGAAATGCACAGATCAAGTTCTTCCTAAAAGGGCCGTTTTGATGTCATAAAATGTGGGGTAAAGTAGAAATACAAATGCACCCTCCGGTATAATGTGAGAGTTTATGAAAAACAATACCCATTTTCAAGGAGTGTGTACAGGATTATCAGACTTAGATGTTCCCAGGCCATGTGCACCATGCTACCCAGCCTCCCATTGCTTTTGGATCCAAAAGGAAAGGCAGCCTCACGTGCCGCAGTCCGGAGTGCAACGCATTGCTGGCTTAGCCACGTACAGCAGGGCTGTGTCGTCGCTGTCGAGCTGCCATCACTAACACAGCCATTTCTGTCCCTCCGTCATTCCCCGTTCTTTCCTCTCCGAGTCTCTGCGCTCCATTTTTAAGCTCCCTCCGCCAATCTCTATATGTGTTAAACAATTAAACGGACCAGAGGTGTGTGATTAAGAGTTTTCCCTGTCAGGAAAGTGAACTGTGCTGAAATTAATTACATTCTTGATCTTATTATATCGCAAAGACTTTCCCTCTCTCAGTAATTATGAACTGTCTCTGTAAGACGGTGGCTCCCTGAAGGTGTGGTGTCGCCCCGTGCTGCTTAAATGTCCTCTCTGTCTCTCTCAGCACTCCAGCGCTCCTCCTCTCCCCGGCTCTCTGTTCCACTTAGTTCCGTTCAAAGTGGCTCAATTATCACGCCAAAAATAATTCTTTCGGTTCCAAAACTGTTGCAAATATAGAATTGCATTACTGTGGAAGCAGAGACTGCAAATAGAACCACTTGTTTAAAACTTAAAACATTTATGCCTTCCACAGATTCTCTCACTTTCCTTCCAAGATGTGTTGATTTTCAGGCTTCTTCAGGATTTCTTGCTCTGAATGGCTTTGAGGAGCAGCTGTGGCGATCCAGAAGAAAGGGGAAGAGATACTTCCAGAAACTCTGTACCTATCAGAGATGGACAGAGTTTGACAGTAAAAGCTGATTTTATTGCACACATTCATATGCACAGACACACTTAACTGTTTCTGTATATAGACTTTTTTTAACATTTATACATACAGACACACTAACATTTGTTCACAAATATAGAAATATAGTTCCTCCTTGTATGAACGATTTAATAGAGTTAGAGGGGTCTTCTCTTGCAGTTGACCACTTATTCCAGTGTGTTGTACACATGATTTTTTACCATAATTTCGAAATAATAGTACTTTTATTATGCATAAATAAAATATTTAAACAAAACACAGCACCATGGGACAAAATAAGACCAGGAAACAGATAGATAGTGTGGAATTTACATTTCCCTGCCAAATGTGCATTTGTAATAATTATATTTTTTATGTTACTATTGAAGGTTTTATGCAAGTAAACCACTTGAAACAATTCAATAAACTGATTTTTTTAAACAATAATATTGTGATGCGCTGGGCTGTGTGCCCATCCAGTGTCCAGCCAGTGGAGATCTGCTTACGCTTGAAGGAACTGTACTGTATCTCTAACTTTAGCATAAACGCAACAGCGATGTCTTTCTGATTGTGTCTCCTGGGTTTTATTTTTTTTAACATTTCAACATTTTTTATTTCTTTTTCATAATTTCTATTTAGTCCATCTCTTAATATCAGTTACTAGTTTGTACTGGCAATATTAGAGACAGCAGGAACAGAGGATCATGGGGAGAAGGAACCAGCCACATGAGCAGCATGGTAGCCCATAGAGCAGCAGGAAAGCAGACAGGGCATTTTGCAGGGTCACTTCCCAACAACGGCAATGTTGGGATGCAGCATCAGAATCACCCTAAATTTCCCACCTGCTGGCTAAAATCAGTGACAGCTTGCATCCACCAGTGTCCCATACTATGTCCAAAAATCCCTGGAAGGCTACAGCTAGTGTTTATTTTCTCTTTGCTTAAATTCTGGCCTGTTTTCTCTTTCCTAGACAAAAGCAGGTGGTATAGTTAAGAAAACACGAACACCTCATGAATAATGAATATTCCCAGACCTGCTCTGTGTGTGGACCCCGGCCAGCTATTATTCATGGCGTTTGGCTCAGCGGAGGCACTGAATCGAGGAGCTCGGGTAGGCCATGTCTGCCTTTCAACGCGTGACCTTAATTTGTTGTGGGACGGAGCAGGTGAGCGAGGAGAATTGAGGGTGGCCCACTGGGCTCAGATACCTTCAGCCTCAGCACTCTCTCATTGGACCAGATGCCTTTTGGGCCAATTGTGCTGCCTTACTGAGACCCACCAAAGCCTCTGCAGCGCTTACATGGCTTTGCTACCATGCATTTACATTCACATTTAAAATACTAAAATTGGAGAAATTTTCCCATTCAGTGAGATCAAAAGTGGCATTCCAGTGCTTGAATGTGCTATTCAGGACTGTTGCTGCTAGACTTATACTATAATTCTGTGTTGCTGCAGCCCTGGTTTCATCTGGAATTGTGTCTATGTGTCAGAGCTTGATGGACTTCACTTGAGGACACCGACATCCTGTGGGTGCTCACGCTAGAAATTCTGTGCCATCAGTTTGCGTGCCGCTGTGTGTATCTTGGTTTGCTCTTAATGATCACGCTGAGTGTTGTGCACATGTGCGGCGTTCCTGGGGCGCCGGGTCCTAGTGCTGCACGTGGTGGTCCGAGCTGCTGTCCCATACAGACGTGATGTACAAGGCTTCAAGCGATGGCTTTGATTTTCATATTTTATTATGTGTGTGAATGGATGCCGTTTTTTTTCTCTACCATGTCCCAGCAGCCCCCTTTTCTCTGTCTTTCTGACACACACTCTCTCTCTTAGCCTCTTTTCTTCTCCAGGCGATGACTTTTTTATGAGTACCGGAGGAATCTCTTATTACTTGTTGTCATGCCAACCCTATCTTTCTTTCTGTCATATGTTCACTGCATGTAATTATGCACGAGCACAAAATCACACATGCACATCCTATGTGCACATACTGCTCAATTTCCTTCTGCTAAATTGTAGTTTTAAAGAAATATAATTTCTGAAACAAGTCTTCTGTTTTTGTGGTCACATTCTTCAGAAAAAAAAGTGCAGTATCTTTTAATCTATATGGATTATTTCTCCCTGCACAGTCTCCTAATAGGTTTTTAGTTTGATCTCATCATAATTGTTCTGTTTGTAAAGGTTCACATTTGTGTTTGTGACACAGCCTGAAAGGCGAATGTCATTTCCACTGCTGATTCCAGGCTCCTCTCGACTACAGACCCCCAGGGCAGAGCCCAGGGAATCAGGGTGCTGCACTGTTGGTAAATTCCAGGGGTTCAGGGCACTCCTGTTATTGTACAAATCGTTTACCGTGTTTCACATTAGTGGCTAACGATTTTCCTCGGATGCTTCCGATTCTCCTGCTCATTATTTTAATGATGTCGCAGAACACATACGAGGGTTTTTCTTTTCTCAGTGAAACAAGTTTCTTCACCTAATTGATTTCTCAGTCCATAATGTAAATCATTAGGGCAAACATTTCTTTCTATTGAATTTCATTCCCTCACCCTTCCTTTTGATAAGAAACAGGGCAAGAAAGTTATCCATCAAGATTTATTCATAGTTCATTAAAAGTGAGACCAAAAAATCTCAAAAGGAAACGCTTAAGAAAATTAAACCCTTAGGATCCATAATGCGGCAATGAAAATGTGTCTGTAAATCATTTCCCGTACACCTGAGTTTAGTCTTCATGTCAGACCCTCATTGGCTCTGCCTGAACTGCCCGTCAAATGCAGCTCTGTCTCCTTGCACCTCATTGGCTGCGTTTCCTAGATTAGGGTGTGGCTGCACGGCATCGCAGGGTCCGCCCTCTGAGCGGCCAGTCAAATGTACGCTTGCTGAGAAAACCCAAAGGAGACAAGGCTTTATCTGAGGTGCTGGAGTGCAGTCCAAAGCACTGGTGGGTGGGGGGTGGGTGTAGAGCAGGAGAGTGACACAGCCATCCTGCCCTGTGGCACGGTGTCTGTGTCTGTGTATTTACAAAGGTGCAACTACACTTCTGTGCTGCGTGGCACACAGGAAACTTTTCACCTGTCTCAGAGTTTGCTTTACCTTTTATTCAATATGTGTTAAGCTTCCCATGAAGGGCAAATGTAATCCGCTGGGCGTCATAATGCAGGTACGGCCATTCCAGTGCAGCAGAGTGAGTACAGAACTTGGAAATAAATGAAACCATTTAAAATCATTTAAAAGTGTTAGAGCGGTGTTTGCTACAGGGAGGTGAGAGCAGCACCTTCATCACACTATTTAAAACTTGGCGTGAAAAAATTTTTTGGAGGACAGGTGCTGGCAGAGCAGGGTTCCAAGGTGAACAGTGAAGACAGCTCACACTGAACAGCCAGCTGCAGACTGTAAGACAACACAGGAGAAACGTGAGTGACGCACGACTGGCGATGGAGAAATACTCAGTAGCCCACCAGCGCTCATTCATACGCTGCTGTCTGAAAATCCACTGTGCTCTTACTGGGTCTCGATGATGTGCGATGTTGAAAGGAATAAACCCAACCACTTTAGAACAGTGTCAAGCGCTCTTTCATTTGAGAAATACACGAGGCTAAAGACAAGCTGCACAGGGGAAATTACGCACCCCTGCGTGAGCGAACCACACACAAGGGTTTGATGTGTTTCACACTGCTGTGGCTCTTTTTATATATCTGACGGGAGGATTAAGGATGTAAAATATGCAACAGTGTGTGGCTGTATGAATATGTGAGCGCTGAACTGCAGACATGCATGTCTCTGAATGTCAGCATGCCCAAAAGTGAACGCATTACGAGAAAGCCTTTGTCTCCCTGGCATCTATCTTGAGCCATCTTCATTATTCATAGCCTGTAATCATTACTGCCTCGCACATCTGTGTCTTACTCTGTTTCCATTCAGGCTTTCATTATATACTTTGTGTGATTTTCAGTGGTTTGTCACTGAAAGAGCACCATCCTTTCTATTACAGATGCAAGATCACAGCGGAGCTTCATTTCTTCTGGTCACCTCTTCCTTTGCAACGCACAGATTTTTAAATTCCCGCTGTTAAATTGGCACAACAAAGATGTCACCCAAATGGTTTATGTACCAGAAAAATCAAGGGTTAAGTGCAGGGCTGTGGTTAATAGAAATTTAAACAACAACAAATGTTGTAAGTGTATCAATGATCACAACAATTTAGTGAAAGCTTTATGACAAATTGGATTTTGTGGCTCAGGATTCATGCTAAGAGTTGCTTTCTGCCCTACAGCAGGCTTCAGTGCTATAATTATCTGTGCCGTCTTCCTTCTGTTTGTACAAAAATCCCCCAACTCCGTCTTCCGTTGCTTACTGGTCCTGTTCTCCCCTGTAAACAATTAGTTTACAGGAAACATGAATTGTAGACCATTACAAGCACCTTAAAATTCATCTGAAAGTAAAATTGCTCTAAAAATTTCTTTCATAAATAATAGATGCGCTGTTGGTAAAAGCAGAAATGTATGTACGCCCATGCGTGCGAGTGTTTGTGCAGCATCGTCTCTATAGTGGTGCATTGCCTGCGTAAGGACAGCAGATGGTGTAGTGGTTAGGGATGCAGATGATAAGCTGAAGATTTGGAAAAGAGGGGGAAATGGCTTTAAAGGAGGCCAGATTTTCTCTCCATCACACACAGCTGTGTGTAAAGGTTGAGAGAGGGAAAAGGGGTAAACTAAAGCTGTGCTGAAAGAACTGCTGCCTTGACTGCACCCACAGAGCTAATTGCCCGTCTCCCTCTTCAGGAAGGTGATCGAGGTGAAGATCATTGACGACGAGGAGTACGAGAAAAACAAGATGTTCACCATCGAGCTGGGGGAGCCCGTGCTGCTGGAGATTGGACAGAAGCACGGTCAGTGGGGTGGCGTCGGTGAGGGTGGCGTCTACACTCCAGCCGTGATGGAAGTCTCGGCCAGAAGAGCTGATCACTGATATGACACTCTCTGTAATACCTCCATCAGTAGGCAGCTCCTCAAACTGTCACTCTTTCCACTTGTTAAGTGGTGCTCCAGGAGCCACTCAGTAAGATCTTTGTCACATATAGACCCACTCATATTTCCTCACATATTTCATTCAGTGATCAGTGTCACATACAGCTGTTTGGTCACCCTGCTGAAGTAACAGTTAAAATTGTGACTACAGCTAACCCTTGTGACCACCAGTTAAAATGATACCTAAACATAACAAACAAAATACCTAAAATACCTAAAATGCGTCACATTAAACATTATGGATAATAGTTAGCAAAAATATATATATTTTTAATTCCTTTGCAATATACAGGCTGTAATATAATAAAATAGTGTTTTTCCTTGTCGTGAGCAATCACAAGGTGCCATGGAGAATTTGAGCCTTTCAGCTGAACGATATGCGCAAAACAGAATGTAAAAAAGCTTAGTAAAAGTGAGCAAAACATAAAAAAAATTGAGTGTAAAAAAGATTCTGATTTGAAAAAGGATCTTTGCATTTTGCCCTGAACAGTACTCGTGTTCTCAGCGGGATCTCAGCAGGTTCCCACAGTACATCACATGTGTGACTGTGGCGAAGAAACAGTGGGAAAAGTGAGAGCAAGGAGGGTCGGTAATGCAGAGGATTTAGAAAAATTTGAAGAAATTTGAAGAAAAAAGTAAACGAAGTCGAGATAAATAAAATAACAAAGAGAGAACATTAACGTGAAAGTGTGCAAAGAAAAAACGAATGAAAAGCATACTTTGAAATTCATAGATCATTTTACCTAAATGAGACAAGACGTTTTCTTATGTCACCGTCACAAACACTTGGGTTTAGAATAAAAGTTAATATTTGGGAGGAAAATTTACTCAATCGTTTTCATTGTAACTTGCTTATGTTTAGAGTTTCTGGATATTATGGTTCAAATCCACATTAATTATGCAGCATAGCGGCAGGGCTGTGGTAAGTGAATAAATGCCTTAGTGCTCTTCATTCTGTCTGCACCACGGTAAGAATTTACTGGACACTTTCAGACATGGAGCAGAGAAAATATGTTTTGATGTTTTACCAACTCTTCACGCTTTTTTCTTAGCATTTCCAACCACTGCCCAACTGCCCCCACCCCTTTACCCCCCAGAGCCCAAATCTTCCAGTGGTATTACATTTTAGGTGATGTAAGGTTTTGAAATTGGAGCTCCTCTGCAGGCTGTCCAGCTGTGTCCATGCAGCTGCTGCATGCTGGCCATTTTTCGGCGCGACTGCATGTAGGGGCAGTCACAACACCGGTCGGGTGACACTTCTCTCCTGCGTCACACTGCTCTTCCAGGGGACTCCAACGAAAACAAGCCAGTGGTGGGGGCTGAGGAGGACGAGGTGGCCAAGATGGGCTGCCCCAGCCTGGGGGAGCACATGCGCCTGGAGGTGGTGATAGAGGAGTCGTACGAGTTCAAGGTACCAGATGCTGTGACGAGTCTCTTTTCAGTCAGCGCTCAACAATGGATGCGTTACCAGAACCCCCCCCCCCACACACACACACACACAGCTGATGATAAAAAGGCTAATCCTAAGAATACTTTAATCCTGTCGACACTGTGGGACACAGAGAGGAAGGCCAAGGCTTTCAATGATAGCTGAGGCAGGAAATCACACTTGTTGAATCTTCCACGTTGCAGCAAGGTCAAGAGCTTTTTCACGAGGTTCAAAGCAGCTCGCAAACAGTTCTCACTTTCACACTCACTTGCATTAACCTCTTGACCTGTGGCAGGGAGCCTGTGGTTTGAAGCCCATCCTGGAAGCATATGGCGGTATTCTAGGCAGGGAACAGTCTGAACGGGGAACTGGTCCATTGCAGTGTTGCCGCACATTTACTGTCACAGTCACACACCATGGCCAAATTTAGCCACAAATTACCTCGAAACACGTTTAATCTGTGGGAGGAAACCAGAGCACTCAGACGGAACCGCCATAAACACAGGGAGGACATGCAAGCTCCACTCTCAGCGAATGGAGACGATCCCAGGCCCGATCTCACAGTCCTAGAGCAGTACGTTTCATTGCAAGCCTCTCTGGGTAGGAAGGGCAGCAGCGCTGCACAGCTTAGCATCATGCAAATGTGTTTCAATCCCTCACTGCCTCACAGCCCAGTCCACACCTGCTTTTAACACTAGATCAGCTGTTCTCTGTTAAACCTGTGGAAATACCGAGTACAGGAACAGATACGAAACTCGAAAGTGGCAACCAAAAGAGACGACGTGGTCTTTATGAGTGCGCGTTGGGACAAGTTCAAGTCTCCTGTATGAATTCAGTTAAAGTGCTTTATTTAAGCTTGCTTTGTTCATATGCGTTATAGGAGTAGATAAGTCGCATGAAGAGGTAGTGCCTGTGAGATACTGTATGGCTGCAGAGGTCACATTTGAGCATTGGCGTGGCTCAGGGGAGGCTCGGGCGCTGAGGCCATGTGTTTGTCTGCAGAGCACAGTGGACAAACTGATCAAGAAGACAAACCTGGCTTTGGTGGTGGGCAGCAGCAGCTGGAGAGAGCAGTTTGTCAGCGCCGTCACTGTCAGCGCAGGTCGGTCTGCCTCCCTCCATCTGTCTGCATGTCTGTCCCTCACTGCAGTCTTCCGTGTCCCTCTACCTTGCTCTGCACCATTTTCCTTACCCATCTCTACCTCTCATACGTTTTGCCTCACTTGCTGCCAGGTCTAAGTGTTGGTGTTTCCCTTCCCTCTGTCTTCCAGGAGACGACGATGAGGAGGAGAGCGGCGAGGAACGCCTGCCCTCCTGCTTCGATTACATCATGCACTTCCTGACAGTCTTCTGGAAAGTTCTGTTCGCCTTTGTGCCACCCACTGAATACTGGAACGGCTGGGCCTGCTTTATTGTGTCCATCTCGCTGATCGGAGTGTTGACTGCCATCACCGGAGACCTCGCCTCCCACTTTGGCTGCACCGTCGGCCTCAAAGACTCCGTGACGGCCGTCGTGTTCGTGGCCCTCGGCACCTCAGTACCAGGTCTGCCGGTCCTCTCCCTCTCTGCTGGGCCTGTGGCGCCGTCCTCGTCCTTCTGTTTCCTCTCTCGCGCTGACAGCATCTACTTTACCAAACCACTTATGCCCACTGAGTGCACATACTGATCAGCAAACAGTGAACCATTCTGCATTATACATTCCGAAATACATCACAACTGTTAAAGTGACGTGAGAGACGTTGACTGTCTATTGAGCTTTATCTCCTTCTTTGTGCAGAATGTTTCCCTGAACCGACTTCCTACTCTCTGGTAGCTGACATTTGTATATATTCTTAAGCAAAAGTCATTTTTAAATATGGCTATTTTTAAAAATCTGAAATCAGTTAAGTAGCCACACGCCAGGGTCAGGACTAGGCCGATATAGTTCGCCTTAAGCTTATGCTGTGAATGTAGGAAATACATTGCAACAAATACTTCTGACATTAGTGAGAGACGTAATAAAAATGCTAACAGGCAGACCGATTCATCTCAAGAACGTGCCGACTTGCCGCGAATGAGGTACATCTGAAAGTTTGGAAATACGACGTCTATCTTACCCGCGTGACCAAAAAGTAACAAAAGAATTGCAGTATTTTATGCCTGCAATTCATGCTTTAAACAAGCGAAATTTGGCACTGTTCCTCATACACACCCACACATCTGGTCCATCAGAACACTGAACCTTGCCTGCACAGAAGCCATGAAGGTAATAGTGATGAGAACTAGGAGTGTCATGATTTACTCAAAATTTATCTTTTTGGACTCAGAGGTCGTGAGCGCGTGCTTCCTTTTTCGAAATTACCTCGAGATTCGAGCAGTTTTATTGGAATGGATGTTTTGCATGCTTCTGCTGCCATACGAGGTGAGACAAATGTAGCGGAGGGGGCTGCACAAGACACCGTTCTTCGCGCTCCCGCTGGCGTTCGTGTGCGAATGCCGCTGTGCAGGCAGGTGTGTCAGCGTGGTGCATCCTGGCTTTAGGCCATTTTCCCCCACTCACCTTTTGGGGGGTGTAGGTGTGCGAGGCCCTGAGGGAAACATGTGTTCCTTGCTAGGTTTGTAGGTTGATGTTTACTTAATCCTTTGTGTTGTTTGTTTTCTCTGCCCCCTTCCCGCCTTCAGATACCTTTGCCAGCAAGGTGGCCGCCATACAGGACCAGTATGCCGACGCCTCCATCGGCAATGTGACCGGCAGCAACGCGGTCAACGTCTTCCTGGGCATCGGCGTGGCCTGGACCATTGCCGCTGTCTACTGGCGCACCAAGGGCAAGGAGTTCCGTGTGGAGCCTGGTTCGCTGGCCTTCTCTGTCACCCTCTTCACCATCCTGGCTGTGGTCTGTGTGTCAATACTGCTGTACCGCCGGCGGCCCAATGTGGCAGGAGGTGAACTTGGAGGGCCGCGGATGAGCAAGCTGCTCACCACCTTTTTCTTTGTGGGCCTCTGGCTTCTCTACATCCTGCTGGCCTCCTTGGAGGCCTACTGTCACATACCAGGCTTCTGAGGACGCGCCTCACCCTCACCTACTCTCAGCAGCAGATCGCCAGAGCTGTTGCAAAACACGATCCTCACCAAAAAAATCCTCCTCAACCTCCCTAACTCCTGTTGCTCAGTGTTATTTTTGTATTTCTGTTGTTATTTCAGAGAATGTTTTCCTTTTTGCCTCTTTGCCATTTGAAATTGAGGGCAGCTCTCCTACAGCGCAAGCTGAGTCTCGCAGGAGTTTCACCGAAACCAGAGAGACGCGAGTGTTTGTTTGCTATCAGCATCCTCCCGTATCGCAACCGTCCTTAAGTCTGCACTGGACAGATTTTCATTCCATCAGAGCATTGAAGTCTTTTTCTAGGTCATACAGTCCCTCACTGCAGTACGTGCTGCATCTTATCAGCTAAAGGACAGCAAGACTCCGTCGCAATATGAGACAGAAGCAATCCCAACAACCTCGGTCCAGCCTCCGTTTCAGCAGCGTCGTGTGTTTGTCTTGTGAAACTGTGAAGAAACTAATTACGTGAAGAACAAAGGAACTGTGCTTTGTGAGAAGGAGCAGATGGTAGAAGGTGACTGACAGTAAGTGCCGGAACACGTTCGTACCTGGACGGACGTATATCGCGTGCAGTAGACTCTGAAGGAGAGGGCCTTGTCCAGCAAAAAGATGAGTTATATCGGAAGCTGGTTATTGTATATGCTGTGTGTACATAACTGTTCTGTGTATTAGAAAATGAGTAGTCGTTTATTTAATTATACAGCAGCTGAGTGGAACCCGAGGCAGCACAGCGTCAGACCCGCGACCCTAAGCCCCTTAACGGCTTACACACAGAAGACCTGACGTAAGGAACGGTTTCAAACTGTCGCATCAAACACATCAAAATAACATCTTGTACGTGATGTTTCTGTAGTACTGCTGCGTTTATTTTTCAGTTTTAATATGCTCTGAGTAGATGTTCCTGTAGCAACATGTTGAAAAATACACGCAAAAGCAATACTTAAGTGAGGGTGTTTGTCAGCCAGATCCAACTACTCTTGGTCACATTACTGCTCGCCGATATCGGTCGGGGGAACCGGGTGTCGAGCCCTGAACCCTGGGGTCCAGACTGTGATAAAAAATCCTTTTGAACTGAACTGCCTTCTTCCGCTCACCATGGCAACCTGGCAGCCCAGTCCAAGAGCCCAAGAGTCCAAGAACCGCTTTCTCCCCAAAGTCTCAGGCTTGTTGTTGTGCAGGGAATCCCGCTCTAGAGCTCTGTGTTGGGGTAGGAACCTGTCAAGTGTGTTTATCTGAGATTCTCAAAAGCCATGTATTCTCAAAACTTCATCCCCACTTGCACTTACCTTTCAGGTTGACATGCCTCACAGTGCTGCTTTGGAGTCGGCTTCAGGTTCAGGAGAAGCAAAGGGTTCAGAGCCAGGGGTCCTAAGCCATTGTTGCATGAAGCTCCTCTTCCTTGGTGAGCACCTACCTGGATTCACTAGTTAGGGTTGTTGAGAATCTGCAGGCACCGGTGCCAGTTAAGATCCACAAACCCAGACAAGTGACCCTCATCCCTGGTGTTTATGGTCGTCATGCTGTGCCTCAGTGCTTCCTGCGCAGGACCGGCGCGGTTTCGGCGCCTCTGCCCAGCAGAGTGTCGGTGCAGTGCCGGGTGTCGGCGGACAACAAGGTCCTTTTCCACCAAAAGAAACTACCAACACGGGCGAAAATCGACGGCAGTCTGTGACGTTAGACTATTGGGTGTTTAAGGAAGAAGGTGGGCGAAGAAGAGCTGGGCTGGTCACATCTAGATGTGGGTACCATGTTTTACTGTAACATTTCTAACAAGTCTTATTCACTGTATGCTCAGTTTCACTCTCAAAAGGGAGGTTTGTGTCATTAAATTAGGGGAAACAGCCAAAAAACATTTGTAGCTTGAGTCTTTATATTTATATATACGTACCAGTACTATTTATTGTTTCAAGTGAGAAAGTGTGCAGTTAGTATATTTTTAGGCTCTACAGTTGCTAGGCGACCATCTCCAAGAGTCATTGTCTTTCTGCCATTATGTTGTCTGTGTCGGTGGGGGGGGCTGCTGGTTGTAATCTCCTTATAAGGCCATCGTTGTCACTGACTGTCTGTAGTCATTGTTAATGAATTAACGTGCCGTCCCAAAACAAAAAATCCCTCAATTGGATTTTGCCGCTGCCTGTGTTTGGGAACCGTGGGGGAGGGCAGGGAGCCTGACCTGCCCTTCCAAAGGGGCCACAGAGGATTCCCTGTCGTACATGATTCGGCCTTGGAGTCGAGATCACAGCACAGCTCTCTTGGAATTAGTTTGTGTGAACATATTTTCCTGTCGATATGGTCCTTAAGGTAATGTCCCCCCTGGACAGCATCCCAGGGCCTTAATCTAATCAGCCGGAGAGGAGTGTCTGAGCAGCTCTGCCTCGGTGTCCGACAGCACGAGGGGGCGGGGACACGCGCACGACACGCTCGACACGACTACAGACGCTCGCTCCCGCTTCTCTAACCGCACGGCGGCCTCCCTCGGCACGACGCAGGCAGGTGGACCTTCCACCAAAACCCCGGGAGCCTCACGCCAGCTTTGCGCTGCTTCACAAACTCAACGTAGAAAGTGGACTTTGACCAGAGAGCTATACTGTTACCTTAACTTCTTCTCAGACTGCTTTGGTATGAACCTGTGCAAATGTGTGAAGTGCAAAATTGTACGATTTGTACGTCGTCCTCGTGGTCTGCAGATGGATAGTCAGTGGCTAGAGTTAGGGTTGGGCTAAATAAAAACCAGTCATGCATGAAATATCTGACAAGATAGAACCAGTATTTAAAATGTCTGCTTTGCTGGGGTGAATACAACTGTGATGCTAGAACGTCGAGTTGCTGCTGTCTGTGTTTGGATCGAGTCTTAGGGAGTTAGAGGACCGCAGCAGAAGACCCATCAAGCGAAATTCCTGAACGTATCGCAGCGTTTTCTCTCCTCGCTCTCCTGTAGAGCAGCTTTGTGAGGAGGTGGTACGTAATTTTGTTTCACATCACAGACAGATCAGCAGATGGTTCATTGTTCTTGGCTGGACTTCCTCATTATTGCCTGGTCCACAACTGCCCCGGGCTGGGTGGCATCAGGACCTGAATGCAAATGCACAGCATGGGGTCGCGCTGAAATGAAGGCGCTGTGATGCTCATCGTGCAGGACCCCCGTTTCTTCTGGAACCAAAACCGTTTTCCCCCCTGAGGGTGTTATTCGGTATAAGCAACACGCCTCCCAGACCATAGATGCGGCACACATTACGTAGCGGTGACTTCAGACGGCGTCACCGGTTTATCGGGCAACTCGGCCGTTTGGGGGGGTTAAAGTGAGCTGGGCGCGTCTGTCCACCGCAGCGGGGGCACCGCAAAGCAGCGGTAAAAAGACCTGCTCCTCATCGTCCCGACTGTCCCTCCTCCAGCAGGCCTGTCTAACGTTTGCTCCTTCTAACCTTTTCCCACTTAAACCCCGATGTTCACATCTTTCGTTCGATCCTAGTTATTACTGCTCACAAAGTCAAGCTTCACAGCCCTTTTTTAAAAAAAAAAAAAAAATCACCAAGTGCTTTCAACTTGGGAGTTTTGTTATCCTACTAAGATCTGCGCTCAGCTTCTGCGCCGAGGTTTGCGGAGAGTCTGGGGAGGTGACCAGTCGCAACCCCTGATCTGAGACCCCATCCTGACTGGTGTATGTGAGTGATTGCATGTCTCATATTCCAAGTCATTGAAACTCTTCAGCTTCAACTTGTTAAACGTTGTACCGAAATATTTTTAAATGTATGAAAAATGACCTTTTGTTTACAAAGAATAACTGTTCGTCTTTATTTTATCTATTTATAAGTCCATTAAAACCTTGAAGGAAACCTTACGGCTCCGACCAAACAGTCTTTTGTTTGTTTTATCTACCTGCTAAGGAGGGTGTTTTCCCTTTAGGGTCAGCCACACATTGTCAGTGTTTCCACATGTACAAGTGGAAAATTGAAGGGAATATTTATTGAATCTTCTGCACTAATAAATATTTAACTTATTTCAGATGAAATCCAGGCCCAGCAGGAGGATTTCCCAGCCTTGGGAAACAAAAGCCAGAGTTAAGTGTTGCAAGTGAAGGTGACACCGATTGAGAGAGAGACAGGGAGGGCGAGGAAAGCGGAAGTGAGAGGAGAAGTTCCTCTTGAGGGCCAACACTTGGTACCTTGGGTGAGCGGTTCCTCTGCAGCTCAAACACGACGGCTCACGAAAGTCTGTAGGTAAACATGTCGTTCTGTATGATGATGTAACCCTCAAGCAGAGCCACGTTCCTCCGGCCCGTTTTGAAAGAATTCAGAACTACGTCTAGACTGCAGTTCACACACGCCAAGTCCTAACATGTAACACCTAACATGGCAGCATATTGTGAATCACTGCATGGCTCACATAACCTAGAGTGAGCGAGGGGACACGTGAAGGTCACCTTCTGTTCTGAAAGTCTTCCTGAACGACGCAGGATGAAGAAAACTGTGAACGAGACGCCGAAGACCCCGAAACCACCGCCGGGGAGACGAAAGGTCCCGACTGGAAGGAAGGCAGAGTCCTTCGGCCGCTTCTCACGTAGGACAGTTCATATTTCAAAACACTTCAGGACTTGCGCAACGGATGCGGTAAATGACATTTCTGACCGTGGTGCAAAAATGCCAAGACTTTTGCAACCAGCTTGAGAAAGTAAAACCGAGGCCTTTCAACACCGCACCGCGTACGAAATCACGACGACACCGCAGTACCGCGGGCGGCTGTAACCGACCCCCTGCTGTTCTTCAGCTGTGGACCACGGAGCTCCAAGTCGAGGAGGGTTGCAGGTTGCAGAAGCTGTTTCTCTGACGCCTGTAGCTCCACCTTCAGATATGGTGCACTGCAGTGATGTCATGAGGATCCCTGTGTCTGCACTCCGTTTATGAACCAGATGGCGCGTATGATCGCTTCCCGCGTAAGTGGCTTCGCGGACGGGGACGCGACGCGAACCCGGACAGAAAGCGCGGCCTGGACGGCCTTCACCCCAGTCCGTGTGGAATCGAGCCGGACGCTTTATTTTTGCGGCGTGAAAGGAGCTTTAAGCCGCCCCGGCAGCCCGTTGCCGGTCGTCGTGAAACGGCACCTCACCTCGTGCGCCGTGAGCCGGAACAGGGTGGCGGCGGCAGCGGCCCCCCGAGTCTCAGCGGCTCTCGTTTAGTTCGCGCCGCTAATCAGCCCCTAACGGCCCCCCGGCACACTGATCTCACATCAGTGCTCTTATGTCACCGGCGCTCCTCAATTTCAGCGTTTGGCGAGAGAGAACATCAAATGGAGATGGATGTTTCGAGCAGAAGTGCTGCTATTTTGAGCGAGACCAGTAAAGAGCTTAATAAAGCATCCGGCTTAATGGCTTTCTTCAGCTTCTCAAAAGAGCGCTTTTCCCCTTTAAAATGAGAACAAATTCCCTCTCCGGCTTTATTTAAGCTTTCTGCTCAGGCATGAGACAAGAATCCGGCCTCCGCAGGACACTGTCCGGCCTGTCAGAGGCTCCACCTGCGTTAGGAGGCCCGTGAAGATGCGATTCATCACCCGGCCGAGTCCAAACACCAAGGCCCCCGTAGTGCAGAGGGACATCTTTGGGTACAAAGCGTCGTAGGGGTGTCGACAGCACATTTACTTGTACCTTTTAGAAGATCATGACCTTGGGGTGCTTGTGTTTTCTTTCAGAACCGTGTCTGTTAGAGAACAGTCAGTCTGATAGGTCCAGCCACCGAGACGAATTTCTACACACATCCATCTTGCAGCGGTGTGGGAGATTGGGGGGGGGCATCACCACCTCTCTCACTGCCATTTACAGAATATTACTGGAACCAGTCAACCCGGCACTTTTCTGTGGTCAATGGTCACTTGATCTAAGGTTTAAGCTGATCAATTGTATTTGACCGTGTTTATTATCGACCCATATAAACGGACAAAACTGTTTTGCACACCTGGAAGATGTTTCAGCGCATTTTAAGACATTTTCTTTTTTGATGTATGACTGATGAATACAAAACACAATCTGTCCCAAGTTTATGCCTTAAAAAAAAATCAAATCATATAAACCTCAGTTTGTCTTTTTTAACTTGGAATTTGAGTTTCGGCATAGTCAAACACACATTGACGTGGCTTCAGGCAGTTCCCAGCTAATTTGTTAAGTTGAAGCCACTTTCTCTTTCTCAGACACCAGGGAGGGCCCTTAACTGACCACTGATGACTGGGGGGCTGGAGAAACAATCCAAACTGTGCACATTACCAACATAAGGGTAAAAACGCCTGGTAACATTCTGTTGTTGCGGTTTTCCTTCCCTCTGGACTGGGACCGGTGCGTCGCTCTCTGCAGCGTCCGCCTGTTCAGCGGCGCCAACAGCACTTCTACCCTAAACACCACCACTTTACGGGCGATACGGTTTGACGATGTACAAGGTTTCGTTACCATTTACATTTCCGCATTCGAACCCGGGCGACTTGCGGGCAACGGGACTTGAGCTGATCGCAAACGCAGGGAGGAAAAAACTTGGGGAACTACAGACGCCGACGTCAGCATTTCTCTCGTCGTCACAGATGCTCAAATTCTAGGATGTCGTCATCCGAAAGTTTGCAGCGATTAATTCGCAGCGTCGCTGAGGTTCGGGGGCGTCATGCTGGAAATTTCACTTTCGCAGTTTCTCAGCCTCACTCCACCGGGGTCAGGCGCTGCACCGCAGTGCTATAAAGACGCGGGTTTCTACACAAAATTTCAACATTTATTGAATGTACAGTTATATTATTTTTCAAGACAAAAAATTACATCCTGAATAGTTTCCCTTTCACAAGACACACCAGTAATTTCTACATACAGTGTTAACATAGTGAGTTTCGCTTTCTGATATACATAGTAAGCAAGAAAAGGGGGAAATGAAACAGCGAACAGAGTAGCAACCAGAGGAGGGAGGAAGTGTCAGAAGTTCAGCAAAAGCCAGCAGTCGCTTGTTTGCAGGTCACACGTTCAACACTTCAGCACCGCAACTTCTGAGCAACAACTACAACAGCCGCTACGTTCCTGTTAAAGTCGCTACATGAGTTTCTACTGCTGTAACCCTTAAAGCTCATAAATAGCTCAGCGTTGGCAAAAGTTTACTACACAGCTGCTGTTTAGAGTAAGAATCCCTTTCAAGCAGGAGCCAGAGGAACGACAGGCTTTCCAGCTGCCAGTCACTTGTAAATGTCATTAGAAACACACAGTAATTATTAAATACCCAGAAGACCCTTCAGTCCTTTGTGTTCGTGAACAAGGCGTCACTGATGTTGACAAAGGTTTCCATGGAGCGGAAGGTCCAGCTGACAAACCTGGGCGCAGTTTCCCGCTGGTTGGCGAACCAGACGCACTCGACTCGACTCCATGCTCAACTTTCCTTCACAACACGGGCGGAAGAGAAGAGGCGAGTTTCTCAGCTGACAAGCGGATCACTTCCTCGCAGGGGGCCTACGGTGCACGGCTGCGACGGGGACCCCCGCGCGGCCCACGTCCACAGTGACGGTGGAGGAGTGCGACGTGAGCGTGGGAGGGGGAGCCGTATCTCCTGCATCTCGCGCGCAAACGTAGGGATCCAGTAAGATGGGAGTAAAGGGGTAGGAAGAGGGGGGCAATTTGAAAGTGTAATATGCCCATTTTACCCAAACACTGGCAAACGGGTCCAGGTGATTCTTATTTAGCGGCGTTGAGCTACAGCACAGGTAAAACCAAGGGGGGAGGTTGGCAGTTCTCTTCATATTGGCACTAGTTGAGTAAAAGCTGCACTCGGCTACTGGCTGCTAGAATCTCTGCAGAGATCATCTACGAACTTGTCCAATGAGCCTGACCGGCGTTCTGCACAAAACCAACCTACACCTAGAGACGGAGGTGCTGCTCGGCCAATGCCTGTCCACCAAGCGGCCGTGAGCGGGAACCCCGTCACCTTCACGACTGAAGCAGCGGAACAGAAACCCAGAATGTGCTGCGGGAAGGAGCTGAAGGTGAAGTTGGAGTTTCTCCCCCATGAAGTGAACCAACAGACAGGCAGCAGGTGGAGGTGGGAGACCCCGCAGTGCAGGGGACATGCTGGCTGGACCGCCCTGTCCCATCTGTCACCTCCACCCTTAGTCAGTAGTAGAGTCTACAGTTAAATACGACGAGTACAAAACATCCCACACAAATAAAAAATTAAGATCAAAGGGGAACCGCTGAGCTGCACAGCCACCAAACTGCTGTTGCGTTGGGAAAGTGACGGCGGGGACGGTGACGGGGGACAAAGCTCATCCCCCCCGTCTCGTGCTGCGCTCTGGGTTCTGTCCACAGGCAGGGCGGCAGGGGGCACTTTCTGTGCCCCCCACCCCCACCCCCACAGGGGAGAACACGACCACCTTCACCATCGCTTCCTTTGCTGAAGGTCATTTGTCTCACAGTTTCTACTCGGCCGTCTGTTGCTGCAACAGCAGCGGCTCCGTCGCCATGGCGAGTCCCGCCTCCGCATCCCGAGTCCCACCCCCACCTGGCAGAACCCACGTCGCTTTCAGCCTGTGCTAGCGGAATCCAGCAGGCTGGGGAGTGTTTGGGGGGGTTGGACAGACGCACAGCAGATTAAAGCCAAAAAGGGCTGTGTGCCGTTCAAGATTAAAACAAAAAGTAACATAAACCCCTAAAAGTACCAACCGCTGTAGTAAAAAGCAGATGTTTGAGGCCGCTGGGGGCAGCGGCGTCTCAGGCTGAATGAGGAGGTCGAAGGCGCATCTACAGACCGCTTAGTCCTCACATCCACCGCGAGGGGCTGCAACCCGGTTCCGAACGGCAGCAGTTCTGTCGTCATTTCAAAGCCAAACTACAGTCCGAATTAAGAGTTGGGATTAAGTTAAACCCCGGTGGAGATTGAATGCATTTAACCCTGTTAGGCCGGCGGCTGCTGAAAGGGGACATTTGCAGGGCCACCAATTCTAATTCAATCACGGCCTGTGGTTCTCTGCAGTAAACCTGGGCCTCCACCCACTGTCTGTCTCACGCGCGCACACACACACACACACACACAGAGCCTGGTCTTGTGAGCCGGTAAACGAACGTGGGGGGTAAACACTGACTCCTCTACCGCTGCATGTTGACTCTTCCATATATTCCATTTACAGCTTCACTTACAACGAGAGGAACGCATTTCGGTACGAGTAACACTATTGCACTCCGCATCTGTAGCTGTTCCTGACTGCTATCAAAATAACTGGATTTTTGTCTCTTATCGTCCCGCTGGACGAGGATTTGGGAGCAATTCATTATGTAAACAACCCTTTTGACCAGTATTACAAAAACAGCGCAGCGCTGTCACTAAGCTACCGTCCGCCACCTGGTGGACACGCGTAAGAACTACAGCCGAAGAGGAGCGCTAATTACAGAGGCGACAAATAAATTAAATCCAACAGTAAATTAAAACGTGCCCTTCATGTCCACAGTTTCAACGTATCAAAGTACATATCGGGGGGGAATCCATAGGACCCTATAGCAATAAGAGAGCTAAAAGCTTTGGTAAAAATGCTCAAATGTAATGACATTCCCTGATAATGGATAAAGGACGTTACTAATGAAAGTTTAAATTTAAGCAGTAAAGAGCTACTATTTTTCTTCAGCTATTCGGTGAGGAGGAGAGAGCGACATTTCAAAGCAGAACTGGTGACAACGAGTTACACTGATGTAAGCTCTGCCTCTGACAACACCGGTGTGCTGGAGGAGGACGAATCCAGCAGTGACGTGGTGCTATTGTCCAGGCTCCGTCCCCCGTGGCAGCTGCGGTTGGGAGAGTGATACGGGGGTGTGCTGCTGTTGGAGGGGGGGCCAGAGCTCAGGCTGTCGTTGTTGGACAGCGAGCCGAACAGGGCGTCGTTCTTCGGGCTCTTGCTCTCCAGCTGCCCCTGCAGGTACTGGCAGATTTCCTCTGGCAGTCGCTGCAGTTCTGCTTCCAGGTCCCTCTCCAGCCGAGCTTGTTGCTGGGGGGGGGCAAACATTCATCCTTCAGATGTCAACTGGAATCCTTTCTGGGGCAAAAAAACCACAGCAGCAGCACAGCAGAAAACACAGGGTTTTCCCTGGACTGGGTTAGTTGTGTTTGTTTTCCTCATGTCGCCCACAATAACATCTACAATGAGGTGGTCACCCTCAGGCCTGGGGGGGGCTCCTGTGAACCATTTCTTACAAGGAGCCCCACCTTTGAGGAGGCAGCTGTGTGATATAGACGTGATCTGTGAAAGAGTGTACGAATGTGAAGGAAGAGGGGATTATATTCTCTGCAGATTGAGATATAGCTCAGTGAACCAGGGAGAAGTAACTAACTAACACCTGTTCACACCTATAAGCTAAACCCAACTAATCCCCTCATAAAGGCTGGTGAAGAACAGGCAAAGCTGGGCAAGGATACACACCACCGGCAGCTCCTCCTCTATGTGCTGCAACACCTCCCTCTGGCGGAGCTGCAGTTTCTCCTGGCGCCGTTTCTGAGCCTCATCCAGCTGCAGGACACACGACCAGCGTGAGCACAGGGCCTCGTCCTCCCAACATCTCACCGCCACACACTGCTGCAGTTTTCTGCTGCTGCCCGAGCCATTTTTTTTTTGCAACTTGTACTGAAGAATTTCTCAGGCAAGAGGATGGACTGATCTCACAGGGCACGTCTGGCCCCGTAAACCTGAAGGTCAAACCTTGAAATGTGACACTTGCGGTTATTGGGAGTTCTAACACACCGAGTTTGGAAGTGAGAGGAGGTCTTATTAAAGCTGAAATCCGACATTATTTTCCCTTTAGAATAAAAGTGGAGGCGGGAAAAGGGGGACAGCGGCGGTTACAGCTGCCGTCTCCGGATTCAGAAGCTGCAGGTTCCGAACCCATCTCCTGCTGTAGAACCCTTAACCCCTCGAGCAAAGAACTGACCCCGAACTGTTCCAGGTAAAATTACCCAGCTGCGCCATTTCCTCACTGCGAGTCACCTTGCAGAGAAGCCGAATGAATAAATTCAACCGTTCTCGGCTCGAGGGCTAAACACGCAGGCTGACGGGGGTGACAATTTCAGGTTCCTCTGTTCCAGGACCATCAGGCATGTCCCTCTACAAAAACATGGCCGGTTCTTGGGCAACTTCTTACTGTGAGTAAACCAGGAGCAGCACTGAATGTTCACCACCTTCTCCTGCTCACGTCCTGCTGCTTTGCATTCACCGGCCCCCTTTCAACACTCGATACACACGTAACACACAAACACAGCAACACTTTCACGTAAAACCAGAAAGATCAGATATGTTCTGTTTGAGTCCATCTGCACGTGTTTATAGACCCCCTCTCGCTGCCAGAGGGCCTTCACAAGAGGACCGAGTGAGCTGGGGTCAGAGGTCAGGGAGCAGGAGCCAGCAGGAGCCAGCAGGACACGGGACTTACCCTGCGGAGGGAGGCGACGGACTCCGTGATGTGCTTCCTGTTGATCTCATTCAGCTCCCTGCGGAAATGGGGGCAAAACTGTCAGAGGCAGAAGAGCTCAAAGGGGGCGGGGTGGCGTGTGGAGGACCCGAGACCACCGCTTTACCCCCCACGTTTCATTGCTGATCCACTAGAGCTGTTGGTGTGAGTGCAGGCCAAGGTCCTCCAGGACAATGAGAAAAGAAGGTCCAGAAGATGACCCTGCTGAGAGGGGCGGTGGGACTGACTACAGAGCGATGCCTCAGTCACCCATTAGTCACACAACTTTATCAGGCGATTCCATCACAGCCACTGGTGCATTGTGGGAAAAGTCTGTTGCTTCTGCTAGACAATGAGGGAAAAACTCCTCGCTAAACGACTACACTTGAACTACAACTGTTGTGGTGCCGGTTCTCAAATTGTACGGTGTAAATGCTGAAGACCCCCCAGCCTCCTGTTTGAACGGGGAGCGCAGGGACACCTGCTCGGAGACGCTCAGGCCCGACTTCAAACTAAATTCAAACCCCTCGGCAGTCACGAGCAGACATGAAGCGTTGACACAACAAAAGCAGGCCGGATTCTCCTGGCCCCCGGTTACCGACAGGCCACTTTGCAGGGTGGAAGTGCCAACGGCCACGAGATCTGGCCACAGGCAGCCCGCTGACGAACAGCAGACCTGCACTTCCATCTACCCCCGAGGTCTGGTCCCCTCACCTGCCGGACGAATCGCAGATTTTAAAATCGGGAGCAGCCGAGACGACGAGCGCCGTGCTGTTTAAAAAAGGTCGGTTTGCGCACTTCTTCACTGTTCCGCACTGGAGAGGGTTCCGATAGTCCTGTCTCAATATTTTCCTTTCTGTGTGTCAGGGGTACATTGAGGGCACTAAGGGGCTCTGTGGTAATCAGGTTAATCATGGAATTTGTAATGAATCCTGGGTGATGAGATGGGAGAAAAGGAGAGCAGAGGGACTGGGACACAGCAGCCGGGTGGAGGGGTGACAGAAAGGGGCCAGGTGGTGCCACCGGCTGCGTCAGACGCTGTCTGTGCCACAAGTACTGGGCCAGGCCGGTGTGAGGAGGGAGAACTGGGTGACTGGGAGCACTGGGAGTGGTGGTGGTAGAAGGTGGCACTCACGCATCTGCCTTCTCCTTCTCCTTGTTCTTCATTTCACTGATACTGTTGTGCCTCTTTCTGTCCAGGATCTTCTGCAGCTCTTTCTTCTCCCTGGCAGAGGAGACAAAGTCTTTTTGTTTATCGTTTTGTCATTGAGGGATCTATGCAGACACATTAAAGTCTGCATACAGAACAAGGAGAAGAGAAGAGAAACTATAAAACAATGCCTTTGTAGCTTCAAACTGATTCCTCTCATAGTAGTTTGGGGGGGGGACTCAACTCTAAACCCCACTTCTATCAAGCACCTGTCTCAGAAACACTTTCCATTTAAGAAAGAGCAAAAAAACCCAAGACGACGCTGCAATGAAACAAGATGAAGCTTAAAGATTAGAAACGAGCAACAAGACGCGCAGCCCAAGAGTCGTGATAAATCTTTTTTTTTTTTTTTTCTTTTGAAAGAACTGACATCCATCACCGACAGCGGGATTTACACGAGCCTTCGGTGCAGGAATTCCACATAGCACACACACCAGAGCCAAGACAATGAAAGGGGGAGAAGCACCTTCCTTCATAATTCAGAATTTCAACATTTAAAATGCACTTTTTCTCCATTAACAACCCCCCCCCACTTGTGTGCTTTGCCATTATTTGTATACTTTTCTAAAGCAGATTAAGTGAAAGCAGAAGGGAGAAGCTCCTCAAACAATCCACAAAGACAGGTTCTCACTTCTCACAGACATCCTTCAGCTTCTTCAGCTGGGCCTCCTGACACTCCCTTGCCGTCTCTCTGAGCTTCTCAAAGGCCTGAAAGACAGCGAGAGGAGAGGATGAGAGATGTTGGACTGGAAAGGAGCGGTAGGTGTGACGGTGAGATCCAGACTGCAGTAGGAGAGATCTGTCCAACGTGGTTGTCACACGTTTCAGTCAAATTAACAGGCCGCTGTTGATTCTGCAAGAAAAGTTAACTTATCAAGCAAACACAGGTTCTCCTCGGGTAACAAACTTCATTCATTACTGAAATCCTGACGCAAGACAACACATCACCGCCAGTTTAAAGGGGGGGGGGGGGTTGAGACGTCTTCTTGAGTCACAGCGGGTTTCACCAAAAATGTAAGATTCCCCATTTTAAACAGACAAAATCTAATTCAAAACAAAGTCCAGGATATGAGAAGTGCTCTAGACACTTAAATCGAGGCAAAAGCCCACATTTAAAACACACTATTCAGAGCACATTTTCCTGCCGCCCTTTCGCCGTCTCCTGCATCTTATCAATCATCATCTCCTTTTGTTTTGCTGTTATTCTGAGGTTACTGGGCAGGACAGAGGCACAGCGGGTAACACCAGTGCCTCACCAGTCCGGACTCAGTCTGCAGTGACTTTGCATGATCTTTGTGTTCATGTGGTTGTCCACCCACAGTCCAAACACATGTGAATTAGCGAGTTTAAACTGCCCGCAGTGACTGTGTGACTGTCCCGAGATGGACGGCCTACCTCGTGCCCTACGCCCTTTCAGGACACACCCCAGTAGAAGCAGTTTTTACTATTAGACGTGTTTTTCTGTTAGTTCGAACGCTGGTCTTTACTGGTTTAGATTTATACATTAGTTAGGAGTTTCTCGCTCACTCACAGCGCCTTACGACAATTTTGTGGTACATGCGCTTCTCATAATAGGAGTGTTTGTTCCGCAAGTGAAGCCTGGATGCATTGAATTGGAAAGGTTAGGGCAGAGGAAGGAAGAGGGGGAATATATAAAAGTAAGAGGACAGGGGCTGAAAGGCTGAGGTTCAGGTTAGAACATAAGTATTGCAGAAGGGTTTGCTTTTCATTAGATATGTGGAAAACAGAAAACTTTCTTTAGAAACACTCTGGGTCTAAGCCTCCCTAAGGAGGAGAGCAGAGAGACGAGGCACGCGGACAAGGGCGCCCACCTCTCGGAGGTGCGCCTTCTTCTTGTCTCTCTCTAGCTGGTGCTGGGACTGGCGCAGCTGGAGCAGCTCCTGCATCTGCCACTCGCGCAGCTGCAGCGTCTGCTTCTGCAGCTCCTCGTCCAACGCCGTCAGTTCCTTCGGCACTGGCTCCGGAGGGTCCCTGAGGGCCCAATGTGTATGAGGTCAGCAGACACACACACACACACACACACACACACACACACACACACACACACACACACACACACACAGAGGCTCAAAGCATGTGCTCCAACTTTGGGAGTCACACATAGACACGTTGTGGGCAAAGTAGATTCAGAAAATGAGTCCGGCTACATTCAGCTCCTTAGCAACAACTCTGACTCAGTTAGCAGGTCACACAATCTTCGCAGAACTTGTGCGTCTTTTGGGATCGTGGTGCTTAATGCTACCCCACTTCCTTCAATCGTCTCGGCATCCCTGCTTCCCAGCAACCCTGCACCCATCTCTCATCCCACTCCTCCACGCTCTTCTTACTTCTTCAGGCTGCCTTTGCACTTCTTCTCCATCTGACTTCGGCGCCGAATCGATTCCGACTGCAGCTGGTTGCTGCGCGAGCGCTGCTCCTTACTGAGGGTTCCCACCTGAAGCACACAGACACACACACAGGCCTCCCCTTACTGCACCTGAACAACGTCAGTTTAGGCTACCAGCAAAATGACATCAGCAGAAATCCTAACATTAACAAATGAGTTGAATAAAATTAGTCTGATGTTATTTAATTTGCGTCCTCCTGACAACACTGAGGTCTTGGGTTTATCCGTATTTAATGAATGCATTTTAGGGTAAAAATTCCAAAATGAATCCATTTCAAGTGAACATGAGAGAGAGGGGGTATCACCTTCTTCAGGTGTTTCTTGCGCAGCTCCTTCAGCTCCTTGCACTGCTTCTTGAGCAGCTTCAGGTAGGATTTGTGCTGCTTCAGCTCATCTATGGACTGGGCCTGGATATCTGGTGCACGTTGAGAGAAAGAGGGGCACATTTGTCTTTCTCCTCCAACACCCTCCCACAGTTTTACATATGCCCTCCTTCATGGTTCTGTGCCCAGGTTTTAAAAGAAAAAAAAAGGCCATACCTGCCAACACTGCAGCAATAAGATCTTCCTTCTGACCTGAAACACACAGAATCATCGCAATAAACACAACAACAGGAGACCAGCGACAGTGCAGAGCCGGAGTCTAGACGCATAATTACATAGAAACATAGTTAATGGAGCACAGAAAACCAACAGACAACCAGCAGTAAAGAGTTTCAATTACAGAACACTAAAAACAGCAGAGCAGCACCGAACTGTACAAACAGCTTGATGTCAGCACTGAAACCCAGCTGGGGTGGAGCAGAGAGCTCCGGAGAGACGGGATGACAGTACCTGGCCCAGGGGAGTTGACGCCGTCCATGGTGATCGCAGGCTGCTGGGGTGGGGGCTGGGAAAAGGTGGTCCCATTGCCCGGGGGCGGCTGTGGATTGGTCCTATCTCGGTCAGGAGGCCTCTCTTGCACCCTCTGCAAAACAGAGAGCCCACAGTTCCGTCGTGTCACTGCATTCATAAAACACACACACACACACACACACACACACACACACACACACACACACAGTTATACTGCACCTCGTGGGGGTCCTCCAAGAGTGCAGCCAGCTGTCTCTCCCTCTGGTCCAACAGGCTGACGTGTTTGATGGGGTTAGTGAGGGCTTCTGCGTATTCTAGAACACAGACAGCAGTGCCAGTCATGCCACAGATCTCCACAGCCTTGTTCATTAGGACCTCCAAACCAAGAACCACAAACACTTTAAAAAAAAAAAAAGCCTTTGATGATAGTTAACAAGACAAAAGGAAACTGATGTTTCTTTCGTCTTTTGGCAGTATCTGAAAGTCGGGAAGTGTGCAGCACTTTGAGACCGGGGGCTCAGGAATGCGGGTGGAGGACTGTGTGGGGGCAGCACAAAACCTCACCCTGGTGCTCGTTGGGGATGTAGTCTTGGGCTTCAGTGTAAACCAGCAGGGAGGCAAGCATCAGGGGCTGGTTCAGCTCATTCTTCAGGCTGATGTAGTGGTACCCTGGTGGGATAGGGAGGGACACACACACACACACACACACACACACACACACACACACGGAGTAAGCTTATGGCTGCCGTTACGTTTGCAAACGCACTCACAGAAAATGAGCAGAAAAACAGCCCTATGCTGTCATGATCAGGATTACGTCAAGATGAAGGAGACCAAGCTGAAGAACTGTGCACAACCCTGCTGAGCATCCCCTGAACACTCACCTGGTCGGATGGAGGACACGGGCAAGATGCGATGGCCAAGAAACTTGCCATTCTCCTCAAACACAGCCACTCGTAAGGAAGCCAGGGTTGGTAGCACAACCTAAAACAGGAAAGAGGAGGAGGAAAGAGGACACTGAAGGAACAGGACAGCTGCAAATGGAAACGCTCCATGTTAGTGAACATCTCTGTTACTCAGAAGAGCGAGAGAAGAGCGGCATTGTATTGTCTAAAGTGGTCCTTCACAGAGTGCGCTCAGCTGGTCAGAGGGGTGAGTTCCCTGAAATATGCAGGCTGGGATGTACTTCTGCACCAGGAACTCCTGTGATACACAATCCTAACCCTACAAGCCTGGCACGTGATCCTTTTCTGGGTAGACATGATGCCTTTGCCAGAGACAGTTTGTGTACAAGTGCAGAATCCAGGTTTTACTGTGGGAGCAGAGCTGCAGACAGCTGTGTTTGTCACCTTGCTGAAGATGGTCTCCTCCTCCCACACTGGGTCCAGGGAGTTGCTGTTGGATGTCTTGGTGCGAAACTTCCGCTTGGTGTCCACAGGAAGGCCAAACATGTCCACTTCCACGTACACACCAACCTTCTTATCAGTCAGGAACTGGCCTGAAATCACCTGCAGGGGACACAGGCTGTTCACACAGAAATTCGACTGCAGACGCATACGTGCAGATTCATAAGCACATAAAATTGCCTAAAATCCCTCTAACTGCTCATAGGCAGAAGATGGCTACTCACCCGGATCTTGACGGTGTTGGCCACGATCCCGTCCACAATGTTCTCTGTGAATGGGTCAAAGTGCTTGTCTGTACGTCTCATGAACTCGGGTTTGAGAAGGTACCCCGAGTGGCCGTTGTACTCAAACACTCCCATGTTCAGCTGCATGGGAAGATCTGTGGGACAACAGAACAACATAAAGATGTTCGTCCTTTCAGAAGTGCTTTTTCCGACATCAAAATGGATGCTGGCAGAGATGTAGAGAGCTCTCACAGAAGACTGACAGAATGAAGAGCCAAAACAACAAAAGGACAGGACTCACCGAGGGTCTGGAAGTTGAGTGCCACCATTTGGCACCCCACATTCCAAAAGATCTGAGGCATGTAGTTGGAGGAGTCCACTCTGGTGCCCTTGGGGTAGATACGACTCAGCTGCTTCTTATTGTATCTGAATGCAGGCAGCTAAAGGAAGAAGCCAATAAATGTCCCCAGACATACGAACGGGGTCAACGAAACGAACATTAAGGATCAAGGACCTCCTTCAAGAAATGCCCTTCTGACACACACACACACATACACACACAACTTTGAGGATACTCCACAAACTCAATGGGCGAGTTCTTCAGCGTGTCCATGCCTTTCGTTTCCACAAAGGAGGACATCTCAAAGAACTTGTTCCTTTCTGTATGGGACGGACGAAACATCAGGCACCATCAGGGAAAATGAAACAAACATGCTAGCAATAATTTATCCTTACTTTTGTGTTGATTATTTCGTGGTCACACAATTTGTGCACTTAGTGTTATGGCTGTGTTCCCATGTGAATGGATAATGTTGTAACCTTTAATTACATTTCACCAGTCGTATGTCTGCACGGCGGACACAGCAGATGTAATGGCACCAAACACACAAATACATATTAACAGCAGCGACACCGATACCATAGAAGCAAGGGGGGTGGGGGTGGATAGGGACCATTAGCCATAATGACTGTCTTAATACATTTTATTAGTCAGACACGCAGCCTAAGTGGAATCAATGATGGTTAATGATTACCCAAGACACACAATCAGAATCAAAGTAGAATTCAAATCGTGCCCGCGAGTAGAAACGTAAGCTCCTGCCTCTAATCGGTTCTGTGTGATCTGCATTTATGTCTCTTTCACAGCAGAGACATGAAAGGGTGAAGGTGGAGGGCGGACTCACTGCGGGCCACCTCAAAGCTCTTGAACTTGACTGGTTCTATATAGTTTACGAGGTTAGACATCTCCTCTGTGGCGTTCACCTCACTGCTTGCCGTGCCCTTGGGGGATGGGGAGAGAAGAAACGGAATCAGTCACAGATTAAAACCCTTGCTGTACTACATAAAGCATGAGACACAACGAGGGATATTGCCTACTTTACTTTTTGTTCGAATAAACTACAGTGCGTTGGCAAGTGTGCCCTTCAAGTGAAGCAGAGTTGCTTCTTTTCAATGACTAAGTGAGAGATTCAAGTGGTCAAATGAATTGCGGAAGCGAAGCTGCGATGCACGACTTACCTCATCGGAGTTGGGTTTCTTGAGTTCGGCCATGGGCTCCTCTTCTTCCTCCTCCTCACTTTCCACATAACCTCGATCTTAAGGCAGATTTCAATGATGACATCACAGAACCTCAGCAAACTGTTTGTTGCTTTAACTTTGCACTGTTTTTATGTTAACGTGTGAGCTACGTACCAATCGACTTGCGGGGCTCACTCTCTTTCGCCATCCTCTCAGCCAGCTTCTCCTCGCCATTGGACATTAGGTGGCCGGCCTCCACATCATTCACTGGGTAATCTAGAAACCGAGGACATTTTTACACTGTAATATAACAGAAAAATTTGTGTTTTTGTGAAAAGAATTTCATCTGGCATAAATTAAAGTGGGATAAAAGCTACATTTTGCAGTAGCTGCTTCAGAATGCCATCAGACCTTCTGGGAAGCATAGACATGAGCAGAAACAAGCTCTCCAAGCCAACCAGTGCCCTTAACAGGCTCACCATTGTTGGAGGAGGCCTGCTCTGTCACCTCTGTCCCCTCGTCCACCCTGCGCCTGACGCTGCCAGCAGACGGCCGGTGGTGGTGCTTCTTCTTATTCTTAATGAGGATCTTGCCCAACAGGTCTTGAGGAGACGGAAGTGGCTGACCTGGGATCAGCTGTGAGCACAGAGATGATGACAAGAGGAACAACTCAATGTTGTTCAGTACAACCAGCGCTCTCATGTCTACAGAGCTCCGTCCCACAGCTGCTTTAGGCAAGTCGCATCCACCCCCTCCTCCATTTATCTGTTTATGTGACAACTTTATCTATTCCAACATCTGGAATGTCTAGGCACTTTCCTGTATCTAGGATGTAAAATGCCCCAAGCCCTGACCCCAGCTTGGTAGCATTGTCCAGGGTCAGAGTTCAGAACCTCTGCATTTTGGAGAAATGGCACATTAACCCGGGGGTCATTCCTGTTGTTAAAACCCCCTTAGAGTCAGCCGGTGTCCCAGCAGCCGAAGGCCTGCATTTTAATGAAGCCATTCATTGTATGTAAAAGTCAGTCTACCTGGTCCTCCTAGTTACAAAAAGTCACTAGATCTGAAAACATCCCAAAAAGAAAGTGTCTCAGTTCAGTTCCCCAATAAAGTGCTTGTGTGAATGAGCCGTAAAATCTAGGTCAGCTTCAAACTGGTCCGAACCAGGCCAGTAGGAAGGAGAGACTCACAGGGTACTTCTCCAGTGGGTCGATGAGCAGCGCGTCTCCAAATATAGTGCGACAATATTCAGCCATCTTGGCCTGCTGCTTTGCACTGTGAGAATAAGGGGACCCCGGAAAATGAGAGGTGTTTAGGAATGACACAGTGGTGCGGTCCAGAAGACAGAACCGCCGATCCATCAAACTGATTCCTTACAGTCTGCCTTTCTTAAAAAGCAGAGCAGGGGCACTTACGAGTCCACGTGGTTCTCAAATGAGAGGATGAGAGGATAGGGTGAAGCCTTGAACGCACTTTCAGCAATAGCCTCGATCACCTCCTGCAAGAAACAAACGGTCAGATCTGACAGCCGGCGTGGAGGAGAAGCGTGGAATAGAGCCATCCTGAGAGGGGGTACATGGTGAGCAGGGCCAGCACCTTGAACGGGATCTCGGTGGTCATGGTGAAGCCGTGGGTGATGTAAGGCTCTTCATCTTGTGGCCTCCCCTTCCAGCAGTCGAGTTCAATGCAGCGGCAGCCGGTCAGCAGGACCTGGCGGTACATCTCCACGGACGAGAGGCCTGTGAGCTGGCCCACTGCACAGGGACACACAGGACAGCGACACTGCATTCTTTCAGCTATGTGCTTCAGTCGTCACCGGGGCACAGTGCTCTCATTATCACAATTACTCATTATTTCACTTTTTTTCAAATCATGAAGAATAATATGAAGAATAATCGTATACAGTACAGCCGACCGGAGTGAAAACACTCAAATGTTCACATTCACGGGTACTGCACCACTGTCACAGGATAGTTTAATCAGTAGTGTGGCCCCATCATCCATAAGAGAACAACATACAAAGCACCACGGGCTACATTTCACATCCCAGGGTGAGAGCATTCAAGTACCCGTGTATAACATTGACAGAAAAGGAAGGTAAGATATGAATACAGGTATAATAAGTTGGCAGTATGGTGAGAAATGCTACATACTGATATAAGACGGCATGCGCACGTAAAGGACTGATTCTTGGACAGAGGAGGCTGTTAAGTAGGTAACTCACATCACAGCATGTAAGGTGCAGGTAAATTACACGCAGTGAGGGATTACCTGTGAGGTAGGTGTTGTGGGAGGAGTTGATGAAGTAGTGTGAGAGGGGCTGGGTCATGTCATCCATGACGTCCAATCTTTCTGGGGGGACAATGCTGTTCTCCTCCCCTCCCAGGTACCGGCTGAAGCCCATCAGAGATATCTGGTCTATAGGAGGAAGGGGGCCAGAGACATGATTTTATACACAGTGCAGCATCTCCTTGTTCTCTCTCTCTCACACACACACACACACGCGCACACACCCAGAATAGGTGGCTTACCACGCTCCAGCTGGCTAGAGTTGGACTCGTATTTCTCCATCAGTTGTCGCACCTGCTCCCTCTTCAGAGGGGGGTACAGGACCTCATTGAGGCGAGAGTCACGCTGGCGCCTGTTGATGAAGTCTGTAAGCTGGTCCAAAGTCAAGAAGGGTTTTCCCTTTGACCCGCTGCAGGGGTGTGGGTAACAAAGATGGAGAACAGAGTATTACAAAAACTACGTTTATACTTCAGGCACTGTAGTAAAGTATGCAGTAAGCAATTTCCCACTATTGAGTCATTTTTTTTCTTTATTTGATCCATTTCCTAAACTTTAGGAAAACCAAAAAAGGTCCGCAGACATGGCTGCCTCACTCACAGCTCCACGAAGATGCGTTCGACCTCAGGCCGCAGACACAGGCTGGTGAGAAAGTTCTGGAATGCTTCCCAAGTGAAGTCGTCCGCCTTGATCCCGTCCGCCTGGATGACAGTCAGAGGGAGAATGTGAGAGCAGGTGGCAGAACGGTGCGGGTCCCCATCGAGCCGTAACAGCAGGAGCATGTGGTACAGATGATCGTACGCAAGTGATCCACTTGAGTAATTAAATAAAACCTGAAGCAAGCATGACATTTTAACAACAAAATAACCTAACAATTAGAGCCAGATGGACGCATACAGTAAATCAGTTTATTTTATTATGCCAGCAGGGGGCCCCATGTTCCAGTGAAACATGGCAGCACACAAACAATGAGTACCAAGACCCGTTGAATGGCAGCTAGGTTCCCTCAGCGGCAGCCTGTACAAGGTACGGGGAGGGTGGAGACTGAGGGATCGTGCCCATCAAAGTCGTACCCGATTGGCCAGCAGGCAGCAGTGCTCCAGGGCCGTCTCGACACGCTTCTTGTCGGAGAACATCTTCAGGATGCTGAGGGCCGTAGGAAGCGAAAGGGAGAAACGAGAGAGGGAGAGAAAAGGGAAGCGAGGTGTCAGGTACGAGAACTGCGACACCCGTGGGCAACTGCGCCAGTTTGTTTTCTCCCCCCCTCTCCCAACTCACTTCTTCACTGGGATTTTGTTATCCTGCGTGGCCTGTAGTTTTAATTTTGTGTATCTGTGGAAAGCAGAAAGAGAAGGAGTGTAGTGAAGCAGAGAGAAACATTAACTTTGCCACTGTCATTGTGCTTTATATACCAAGTTAACACATGAAGCACAGGAAGGAATCACATTATGATGACCACCTACAGTGGACATAAAGACATTTATCAATCTAGCTGACTCAGTCATTTTTCTTCCCATCTCAAAATTTTTTTAAAGGTTTTGAAACTTTCCATTTATTTAAGTATGACAAAAGTTATAACCACAAGGTCAGTTTTTCCACTGCTTACAGTGGCTCCATTCTCACTTACGCCTTGTAGAGGAAGGTGTTCCGCGAGGCATTCTGGGACAGGATGTTGGTAGCCAGCTTAAAGAGCTCCTCCGTCCATACCTGGATACAACCAACGAGAGCACTTCACATCTATAGTATGACAGAAGCGCCGGCTGGGTGTGAGAACAACGAACAGAGCCACAGACAGACTCGAGTGGTAGGATGGAACAGACAAAGACAGAAACAGCTGGATCAGAAGGCAGCTGCGTTAACAGGGCCATGGGATGGCTGCCAGTTAAAATCACACAAAACTAATAGTAAAGGGGGGGGGGGGGGGGATGACAAAGACAACAAA
>UFQX01000610.1:297650-323023 GCA_900497675.1 Arapaima gigas
GGGGGGGGGGGGGGTGATGACAAAGACAACCAAGTATACCTTGGCAATGTCCTCCTGCATGGCCTGGAAATTGAGGAAGGAAACATTGACCAGGTCACTTCCGTGAACCACAGTCATCAGCTTGCCATCCACAGTCCCTTCTTCAGCCACCTTGCCAAAGCCCAGTAGGTCCCGCACCTTAGAATCCTGAGAAGAAATGACAACAGGAGCGTGTTAGACAGAACTTTAGAGCTGTGGAGCAGGCCTGAAGGGAACGGAAAGGCTTTCATACACAGCGATTCACAGATTACCATTGTACAGGACCACTTCCGAGGCAGCTGTGTTCTACAGCATCAGTTCAACACCAAACAACCAGTTCTCTCACAACACTGGCTAATCCAAGCCCCAAGTACATTTCCCAACAGCAGAAACGTTAATCTTCAGTAACTGCCCGTGATGCATGTTGCTGCTCTTAAAGCCTACTGTGCAACAGGGGCGGATCCTCTCTGCTAAACGCCAGCACCAAAAACATGTTTCACAATGAGGGGGTCAGTAATCCCACATAACACCCCAAAAGACACACACACACACACACACACACACACACACACACACACACACACACAACTAAGTACAGGTATACTTCTCTCATAACACGCTGCTGCTGTATTTGCTTAAAACCATTAGATGTCCAACCACTGTGAGGTTGTCTGCTGTGCTGGGGAGGGGACACTCAGTAGGACAGTTCTGTCATGACCCACAGTTGGAGCACGACGCACAGTCTGCTAGCAATGCAGAGAAAGCTGCCGTACGGGTAAACGTTACCCACACTGAGTTATTGTGCTGGATATAAAATACAATATGAGGAAATAAATGAAATAAGATCTGGTAATTATTGAACTGTTCAGAATGTTAATTCATTACATCTTCCACAGGTTCCGGTCACAGGCACTTTCTTCAAACACGATACCACAAATGAAAGTGCACTTCTCTGCGTCTTCAAGGCCCATTTGCGTATCATGAGCGCTACAGGGGACTGCTGCGGTGCTGCAAGGGTTTTTTTGCAGAGAGAGCATATGGTTAACAGCCATCCTATACAGAAAAAAAAACAGAGCATCAGAACGAACCAGTGCAAATAATGGCATGTGGAGACAGAGATATACAGTTCATGGGCCCATGAGCACCAGTCACAAACCACCAGCCCATCAGCAGAAGTACAGCATGTTTGGCAGGGACTGCAAAACACAAACCAGCTGAAAACAGCTGAGAGGTGGCCGACCTCCTTCCTAGTGATTTTAACTGAAGGCCAAGACGCTTGAAGGAACACTCCTCTACTTGAGCTTAGCAAGAAGAGCCGATCAGCGGCTGAGAGCCTATAGGGTGAACTGACATTATTTATGAACTACTAATGACACCATTTGTGGGTGAAGTGGCGCAGGAAGGGAATGCAATTTACTGTCAGACAGATGGAGACTCGACACATTGCCCTCAACACTCGCAGCAAATAAGCGCGCATGTGGCTCCCAAGTGCCTGGATCCCGTGCTAAAATGTTCCTGTGGTTCCATATTGCACGGACGCACTGATGCTGGCCCCCCGTTGCATTAGATGTAGTGGGAGTGAAAGACTGTACTCCTCCCTATGGGGCCCATCATGAACATCCAGCAGTATCTTGTGATGCAACATTTCCTCCCAGGTCAGCAAATAAAAGTCCATGGTAAAATCCCCAGGTAGAGGGATCACTGTGTGATGTTAGACATCTGTGCTGGGTGTCCAGCTGCCCCTGCACAATCGAGGAGCCTTTTTCCAGGTAGGACTGTTAGTCGAGACACTTAGGACAGTGTTTCACTCCTGTTCACTTACGTAACAGAAAGGCCGGACATCCCGATCCCTCTCCGATTTGTACGTGAAACATTTTACAGACATGCAGTCGGTCCCCTACTTACAGACTCAGTCAGGGATGAGAGCTGGTTTGTTTGTCCATGTGATGCAGGGCAGCTACATGGGTAATGCATGACAACAAAACTTCCAAACAAACAGTCTGTATCCATCTCTGTGTTTCGGTGAAATGTATTTTTGTTTAATCCGAGTTGTACGTCACTTTGAAGAATGAATAAACGTAACGTCAATATAACTGGCATGACAGCTTGGAGGGAGGGAGGCAACAGCGGGGTTTTTCGGACAGAAACAGAACAGCTGACTCTGCCCCCTCTGAGCAGAATGCGGAGACGAGGCTGGCAGACAACCTTTTAACCTCATGCATGCACCTGCATGTTCAGGGTGCCCTAGCACCGTTATTTACAATGCACTGTGAATAAAGCACGGCAAAGGATCCTGGCCAGAGGTACATAAGGGCGGTGAAAACATAAGGCAGTGCTTACTATTCACAGTCACCATCTCTTGGCCAATTGGGTGACGCTCTGGTGTGCAGTACTGATGTTAGCAGTCTGTGAGAAGATACTAAATGCTTCTCAGAATGGTTTGGAACAACAAAAGGCTAAGTTGGTTCCTCAAAAGTTCCTGAGTCAGAAACCCACTTTATAGGTTTCGCACACAAGAGGGACCAATATAGGCCGTTTGCACCTACAACCAGCTGTTACCGCGGTTCTGAGAATGGCTTAAAGGCTCCGTTGGGGAACACTACTGCACAGAGGTAGAGCAATGCTCGAGACCAGACATTTGAAGGATGCTTGGTTTTTATCCAAGTTATTCATTTAAAAAGAAGCCCCCTGCCAAGCCCTTTGACAGCCTATGCTTTATATCATTCCCTTCACAATTCTGGAATAAATGTTTATGAAAATCAAAGACATCCCAAGAACACTCAAGAAAAATCTGTTAAAAAGGAATTCCAGAAATAAAGTGTCCATTTGTCAGCCTCATCGGAACATTTGCTCTGCATTACCACTGGAAGCTACTGGACAAGACCAAAAAAGGTGCGTTACACACATTTAGAGAAGAATAACCAGGCTTAGAGCTGCCAGGTTTTCACGTGTAAATTGGAACATTTCACATTTCCTTTGCACAGATTAGCTCAGAAATGCATTGTTTAACAAATCCAACGTATGAAACATTAATGCTTTATATTCCTACATGTATGCAAACTTTTCATTGTTTTTGATGGATGATTTTTGATCGTATAGTGCACTGGGAATTTAAGCTGCAGTTTTGTGAAGAAGTGTTCTCGTGGCAACTGATGGGAATACAGACAGTGGGGACTCCGCATTCCCCCCTATGGTTGACATCGTTATTCACAAAATGTTTGAAGCGCCAACACAGGGACACACTAGAACATCAGGCAAATACTGACAAACACTTTCTGGATGCAGATGCAAGGAATTGCCAGATAAGCTGAAGAAAGTTCTAGAACGTCGCTCAGGATACAGCAGAAGGCCTCCTGCGTTCACTTGTGCAAAGGACTTAAGACGACAGGGGCACGTTTCACCTCACCGTGGTGTGATGGTGTTCAGTGGGGCCTGTGTGGGAACAGAGCTGGGCTTTAAACTGGAACAATGCGCAGTAACAGCACTGCAGACGCGCTCATGTCGATACCAGCCAAACAGGTTTTACAGCGGTAAAGGAGGCACCACAAAGCTGATCAGGTGAAATCAGGGTAAAACACTCTATGCTGCTGTCACAGTTTAAGCAACATTATCGCTCGCGTTCCCTTTCCACCGGGTGGCAAAGCAGTGATCGATTCACTGCTGTCGCCGTGTCCCGACACGCTCCCCTCTCACCGCTTTCACAGCCCCCCCAGGGGAGTTGCTGGGATCTCACCCGACCCCTGACAGCCCCAGAGAGAACACAGCCATGTGTTACAGAACATCAGTTTCCACACAGGCTTTCAGGGCAGGAGACATGCTTCCCTGGTTATCTTCAGCATGAAGAAATTCAGGAATCAAGTTCTGCAACTTTAGTGTGTACTTTTCTGTTCCTTATTTCCCCACAAAGTGGGTGTGTCCAGGCAAGAAATATAAAGGTTTAAGGAGGAGGAGGAGTGCCGCACCTTTTCTCTTTCACCTGGAGACGTCCTTTCACTGCAGCGCCGCGTTTCACCCCCTCCACCACAAACAAAGCTCTGCTACATGACTCACACTCAGTGCCCCCTGTCAATCAATCTCCAAAATCACTTCCATTAAAACAATACTCATTTGTTTTGTGAGGATGACGACAATAATCATTTATTTGGCTTACAGTTAAACAGTTGCTCCAGTCCAGTGGTTCTTTGTCAGTTTCTTGGGCTATACAACCAAGAAAAGGCTGAGTCCAAGGACCCAGCCCCAGACAAGAAAGTGTACATTTGGAGGAAATATTGCACCAATATATTGGACTGGGAAAGGTTAAAAAAAAAAAAAAAAAGTTACATTCACATGGAATTATTTCATAAATGGTAATATCATAAAAGTTAAAAACTGAAGTTGGCAGATATTTTATTTAGTTTTTTTGTCAGTTATTCTATTTTATTATCATATTGCACTCAAGGAACTTTCAGAGAAGTTGAACCGGTGGAATAAAACTGTCAAAAGGACCCTGCTTTCCACTCTGATATTAACCACCCACACCCACCCGACAGCCCGGATCTTGGATTCAGGCAGGTTAGTGGTTATAGCTGTTTTGAAATCAAAGGACCAAGGTTCAACACCCACCTCCTGCTGTGGTACCCATGAGCAAGGCAAGTGCTCCAGTGTAAATGGCCCAACTGTATAAATGGGTAAATCATTGCAAATAGTTCAGTGTACAAGTGTCACTTTGCAAGGTGCTTTGGTGAAAAGCCAAATTAAATAAAGAATTCCTTTTACCTTCCGATTCACACGTATTAGCAGTATTACCTTTGGTATTTTTGCATATTTCCCTGTCCTGGTGTCTCTGATCAGACTGATGTCCAGCAGCTCCACATCCTGAGGAGAAGAAGACAAAGATCGATCAGAACTGCTCACACATTTACTGTGGTCGCTGCAGGGAACTCTGCTGTATGTTCATTTCAGCCGTCTGAGCAACTCAGTTAATTTTTCTGTAAACATTATAACAAAAGTCAGGTGACCCACAGAAACTCCTCTGAAGAGGTAAACTGACGAGACAGGTTGGCATGCAGGTAAGAGAAGTCCTGTAAGCTGCACTTAGTCATGCACATGGGGATGTGGCTACATAAATACCACAGCGATGAAATGGTAGCTTACTTTTGCTTTCAGCCTGGAAGAGTATGCATTTGGCAGGAGCCAGAGACAAGTCATGAACCCCCGGAGTATTAAACACATTAATGTTCCTAATGGTCCTTGGAGGACTTGCTCTACCACAGATAAACTGGACCGAAGACTAGAGCCCAGCCCATGATCCTGCAAGAAACATGCTTTTGTGTCATATGATGCTTTCATCTTTTAGCAAAGGCTAGCCTTTGATTTATTTAAAAAAAGAAAAAGAAAAAACTACAAATGTTGGTCCTTTTTAACAGAACCATTGCTGCTCAACAGGAATTGGGGGCCAATAACAGCATAATCATACCCCCTGAGGGATCATCTTCAGTTCTCCAGTGTCCAGTGACTCACAGTCTTGGGCTGCATTTCTCAGGAAAGCGTGTGAACTGTACCACCAGGCAAGGGGGGTGGGGTAGCCACTGCCACCAGAAAAGTACTAACCTGATGCATGTCAAAGTTAGTGTCAGGAAATTCACAACAATGACCCGTAGACACAGATGAACAAGGAAAAACAAAGATGCTCAAGACTGCTAGTTACAGGACCCTAAAAAAATACCCCAGTTTTCCAGCAACCACTTCACTGAAAGTAGCCCCTTGTTCTGCTGCCAAGTTGGACAGGGGGATGGATCTTGGGGCAGCAGAGGTGTAAAATGGAAACCCAGGTGTCTCACTTGCTCAGTCCTTCCTAATCCCCATTTATATGAAAGGCCACTCGTTCCTACATACTCCCTGGGCCCATCTGGGGACTTTGTCAGAGTTCTTGGTCTACTTAATTGAGACACAAATACAGGACTGTGACAGTGGCATGCTCCTGACCATCCGTTCACACAGCACATACTGCAAGTTGTCTCCAGGGCTGGTCAGCATTCCTGGCTGTGGTTACATCTCCCTGCAGCATGAGGGAAGAGGGAGCCTGTTTCTGCTGTGGTTGCATTTGGAACCAAGTCCCTCTTCTCCTCAACATACCTCACGTCAGAGTCCAAGCGTGTAGAGCAAGTGCACTGGAGCCAGTGTGGCGCCGAGGCCCTGCTGCACCCCCCCCCCCAGTCCCTGGCAATATAACGTAGCCAAACCCTCAGCAGAAAGCAGACCTCCGCACCTAATGACCTTCTCATAATAAGCCACATTTGTGGCTTGATCTCAGGGTGAGGAACGGTATTGTCTTAAGGGCCCTTGATCATTGTACTTTCATATTGTGTAACAGAGCTGGGCCTCAAGCCCAGCAATCAGGGCTGGGTAATCTATGCCATTGTGGCACCAGACTCAACCCTGGACCTTGCCTTCTGGGACTGCCTTGAACAAAAATATACCTTATATACACCTCTCCTGGGTAGCCCTCACCCTGCACTGAGAAGCTCTGTTTAACCTGCACCTACACTCAGACACCCAGGCACAGGGGGTAGAAGACACCACACAACTACTTCACATTCACATGTGGGGTTCAGGAGCAAATTGAAAGAACCACCCACCACCGGAGCCTCTTCTTCAGGACCTCACGACACCGAGTTCTTAAAAGGAACAAACCTGCAAAGCTCCATCCCACTTATTTCATACCTCATTAGTTCATATCAAAAGGAATTTTCACAGCCTTGACTTCTACTGCTGTCTCGGTTCCCCGAACACTCTCCCTGCTCCTAGTGAGCCCACGGCATGCTGGCGGACCTGCGATTCTCCAGGGTGCAGGAGGAGGAGTGTTGGGAAGCGCTTGGGACACTCTATATCCCTGTGAACTATTGCGCTCCCCCTCCCCCTCTCAAAACCCCGAAATATGAAGCTACAGAAAATGTCAATGACCCCAAGAGCCATAACAAGGAGAGAGGAGCAGCAAAATCCACTCCACTGTTTGTTTTTAAAACTAAACATGGCTGTGGGGCTCGGGGTGCCACTGTTATTCTGTTTATTTAGCAGGACACCTGAGAGAACAAAAACTGTTGGGCACGTGCACGTTCACGCAAAGGACCATTTGTGTCAGCCGCTCGATGAAAATGTGGATCTGCGCAACTCCTTTGAAACAAAATCATATTTAGTGTAAACAAATTGCTTTTTCAAAGGGGGGGGGGGGGTCCACATTGAGTAGGGAGCACAATCGGGAGAACTAAAGCCAGGCAAAAGCCGACAGAGAATTGGATGGAGACAGTGGATGGACAGGAGAGCCAGAGGAATCTGAGAGAATGGAAAAGTATAGATTTGGTGGTCAATGTGGACACCAAAGAAGGGTGAGATGAAGTTACCTTGAGAGTCTCTGAATTGGATTACAGCAGCAAAGGTGGTAGTGTGTAAGAGGTATGTATTGTTTACTCTCACAACGATCATCATGAGAAGGTGTTCTGGCTCGAGCGCCGAGCGCATCGTGGCCCTGATGACTGGTTTCGATATTTCTGTGGTCAGCTTCCTCCTACTCTGAAACGAAGGCGGGGAGATGCAGCCAGCCTTTTGGCAGCACTCTTCCATCTTCTCCCTGTCCCAGCTTAGAGCTAATGGACTGGAAGTGTTTTGTCAAGACTACACGGTCTGTCTTTGTTCCTCTTCCCACAGGGCCTCTCCTGCTCGGTTCCCCCATGTAGAGTTCCGTTCCCTGCTCTCCCAGGTCAGCCTTTGAAAAAGGAATGTTAAATCACAGCTCTTAACGCAAAATAAGCAAAAGCTCAGACAGGCAGGGTTTCACTGGCTCTACATGAGCGCCGAGTCGCTGTGCACGCCAAGTGTGTGTAAAGCACCTTGTGCCCCCCCCACTCCCCAATAAACAAGTGTTTACAACAAAGACACAAAAGTGAAACAAGGGTGTGTTCCACAATCAAATTATGTGCAGGACAAACTGTGGGGTGGGGGGTGTTTTTTTTGAAGATACATGTTGGCTAGTGATCTATATTTATCCCCATGTCTTGTTTGTGTCTCGGAGAGTAAGAATGGGAAAGGCCAGTTCTGGGGTGTGTGTTGAATAAAGAGTGACACTTTCCACATCACAGTTCTCCATCAGGGGCTAAACAGAGGAAACCGTTACATTATCAACCAGAAAACTCACTTCCCCTCTGGCCTGCCTTGTGTGTGTGTGTGTGTGTGTGTGCGCGCGTGCGCGCGCACGCGCACACTGCATGTTTGTAAACCTGCCTTTCTAGATTAGTACACATTTTCATTAAACCTACAATAATCCTTTAAATCTCCCTCTATCAAGTTTTTAGCTCGACAGCTTATGACATTATACACTCACTAACAGCGCTGCTGTTTATCCAAATGATTAAACAATTATGAAAAAGAGGTTAAACACTGCTAAATCTGCCAAAAGCAAAAGTCCTAAAACATTTCACACCTCAGCAGCATCACATTAACAGAGCAATAGAAAAGTGGAAGGAGTGGAGTTGCTGTATAGTGCTGTGGTGAAGACAAGGGGTTAAAATAGGTAGGTCAGGGACCCCAAACCCACCTCGCACCTGCAAACTGCATCCCAAATTTACTCTCACTTCCTGTTTCCAGTGGCTCTGTGCACCTTTGTGTTTTTGCACTAAGGAAAAATGAGGAAGGCGCAGGTAGATTAATAGCTCTTGGCCGTTTTGTGGCAATTACTATCTCTGCTAACCCCAACTCCTCCCAACACACAGCACTCCCCCAAGCGTGGTGTGACACTTATCCACTTATCTATCTGTCCGAACTGTAGCTTGGCTTTAACCGTCTTCTCTTTGACCACGTGCTCACAGCAATGCTGCTGGAGTGCCACTGCCGCTGGATGTGTGCTACTCTGCCGATCTGCAGCTACACACTCCAGACCTCACCCGCGTCCACAACACGCAAACGCACCCGTAAGAAAGGAAAGGCAAGAGTGAGGACGATGGTGGGAGAAGGCTGGGCGAGGAGGAGAGTTCCTGGACCAGAGGGACCAAGTTACTCGTCTGAATGACTTCCTGTCCACTTTCCCACGCTAAGTCGTTTGGGGGGGGGGGGGCAGGAGCAACAAGAACCACACACACACACACACACACACACACACACACACACACACACACACACACAGGGCAGTGGAGAGCTGGGAGAGGAAGTGTCATCCCTCAGTTTACGTCTCCTCTCAGCTGATGATAACCAGCTGGCTGTCAGTGAAAGGGGCCAAGAGAAGAGAAAGGAGGGACTCGGGATGGACACAGGCGCAACGCTTACAAGGGAATTAATACCGAATATAAACAACGACCCTGCAGTATATTCATGTTCTATATATAGAATGCATCCATACATGTATCTAGACACACGTGTTGACAGCGAACAAAGACAATTACATTTGACATTTACTCAAACACATGACTGAGCAAAGGTGATGACGCTGCACCTCCCCCCCCCAGGCCCCACGTCGAGCTTCTGCTCAGGGCCCAGGCTCACCTGTGCGAAAACCAGGGCCTCACACAATGAAACCTGATGCTCTGCAGTGCGTAGGTGTGCCCTGCTTTCTCCATACAAGCACTTCAACATGGACTTTGTTGCAACTAAAATCCACTTCTTTGTCTTGGCTCATTTCAGACTTTTACCTTTCATTCAACTTCAAAAACGCAGCACGCCACCATGACCCGTATTTGAAGGGTTTCCTAGCAGCCCGTTTAATTCTCTGATGTTCTTAATGGTTCTCTCCTCCTCACCTCTAATGCAGCTCCAGCACTTTACATAAGCGCCATTAGTCTACTGTTACTAACATAATTAATGTCAGCATTCCGCCACTGTTGTTACTCTAGATCTGTTATTGTTATTCGAAATCGTTTTACACCGCCATGTCTGGCACAGCGAACCTGGATGGAACAGTTGGCTTAACGAATAAAGTTTAAAGAATTTGAGGAAAAACACATATGGAGCATATGACTGGGTAGGAAGACAGGAGAGGACAGAGAAGTCACAAGAAAGAAAGTGACCTTTAACAGCCTTTAACTTAGACAAAAAAAAATTGGTAGGGAAGAAAAAAAAGTAATGAGGGGTACAATAATAGTAATGTTAGCTGTAATAATAGAATTATCAGCTTTAATAATAGAAGAATTGGTGGTTATTAGAGAGGTGTCCTCTTTACTATAAACTCCACAATGGGCTGCAGTCTCTGGCAACAGAAAACAGTGTCATTGCTTTTCCTCAGGCAGTGAGTGGCCTAGTGTTCTAATACAGGCTCCCACCGCCCCCACCCTGCAAACACGCGTGTGCACGTACACGGACAAACGCTCATTCAGTTAACTACACCTAAAGATGCTTGCCAGATCTGAATCAGAAGGGGAAAACACACACACACACACACACACACAAACAAGAGGAAAAAGGAACATTAAAAAAATCTCGTATTAATACACACATTTTAACAGTCAGCATACCACACATGCTTTCAAGATAAGTATAGAACAGTGAAAAGATAGCAGGAGAAAAAGAGGAGGCAGAGAAAGAAAGGAGAGGCTAGGAGGGAGAGACAGAGGGAGGGTTACAGAACAGCTGATTTAATTTCAGGCTCTGAAATTTGATTCGATTCATGAGGCTTCACATGACAACCCTGTTCGTCTAATTGGCATGAAGGGGAAAGAGGAATGGAAAGAGGGACTGGACAGTGGAGGAGGAGGCATGGAAGAAGAGACACACCAATGGAAAGGCTACAGAGACCAAAGGAGGAAGCAGGAGGAAAGATGAAGACAGAGCAGAAAGGTGTGTGTCTACACATAATGGGGGGGGGGTTAAAACTCAGAATATCAGAAACAAACAGAGGCAGACCAACACATGCAGATGGTCCAACAAAAGCTGCTACCCTGTGTAGAAGACCTAGTATGTGAAGCAGAGGAATGAGGAGAAATGATTGACCCATACTAACCATGTTGGCGGTAGTCCAGTACAGGAAGAAGCCACTGGGATCCACTTTCAGGGTCACCAAAATGCTGTTCAGCTCCTGGAAAGCAACAGACATAAGGTACACCATGAGGTCAGCTGAAGAGTGTGTGTGCACAACAGATACACCATTCGTGCGCACACGCAGAAGACAGATGCACACACAAACCTGAAGATGACCAAATACTGGCAGGTACGAGTGACGTAGCAATAGTAGGACCAGCACCATAATTAAGAGATTTGGTAAAAGCAGTCTTAAAATAATGTAATGTAATAAAAAAACAAATAAGAAAACAGAGCAAAAGTCTTTCAAAATTGTCATTTATAACAAATGGAAACCCGCTGGCTATGAAACACACGAGGCTGGCCGGACCAATGCTGCATCAAAAACAGTTAAGTTGCATAGTGGACGTGGTGACTGAACTCTAGGGAAATAGATGCTGCTCCTTAAAATACTGAGACTGAATTTACTGTCTGCACACTTGGTTGTGAAGAAAGTTATATACTACCTTACCAGTCACATCTATGAACAGTGTCATCCTGTGTGGTACCTGAAATGATTCCAACATAACACACACACACACACACACACACACACACACACACACACAAAGGCTGAGGGTCTCTCATATTCACGCTGGGTCAGAACCCCAAAATTGGAGCTGGATCCACACTACACTATTTTGAAGCAGGAGGGATCAGGGAAACTTTATCGCACATGTCCAGACAGTGTCTACAAACATCCCCTTTTTTGGGACAGGGTTTGGACACACACAGACTTCAAAGCCAAGCTTGTCGTTGCCAAGTGAAACAATTTTTTTGGGTATTGCACATAAACGTAACAATGTCCGCGCACTGTGTGCTGGCCTTATGACTGTTGTCCTCATAAGGATAAAAACCCCTAAAACAGTGCTTGCCTGAATAAAGATGTCCTGATAATCTCTGAAATTTATTCAGGCAAGCATTGTTTGAGGGGTTTTTACCATGTCTGCCCGCAACAAAATAAATCCCCCCCCACATGGGAAGGGATTACAAAAAAACCCCACTGACACCACCCTTCCCATCTCTGCTGCAGTCCTCACCATCTATACTGTTTAACACGATTATGTTGCAATCCATCGTGGGAAATCTATAACAGTGGAATGCAAACATGAAGCCAAATAACAGTCTTTGTGATAGAACAAAAGGCCCTTAAATGGCCCATATTGTATTACGCACTGGTCATTGACAGTTAAAACGCAAATTCAATGAAATGGAAAATGTCCGAGTGATGGCACGCTCCTGCTGCAAACCCCTAACAGGAATCACATTTGGCCAGCGTCATTTGATTCCAATAAGTGGTTGATGCCAATCAGTGGAACGTTTATTAATCTCAGAGATTTCCAGGACAGTAAGAAGCCACTGCCATTGAAGTGCAGCAGCCACATGCCATCAGCATCCTCCAAAGATTGTCACTGTTCATTCTATTAATCCTATTAATATTAAATTGCTTCTTTAGGAATTGTTTTGTTCGTCATGGTTCACATTTACACGCTTTTAAACATCTTCACGTTTCTACTCAAGGGAACTAAAGGACAGCCCTTTCTGCAAGCCCCTTCCTTCAACTTGCAGCTCTGCGTCCTTAGTAGTGTCCACCCTACACATGGCAGCTATTGCCCCCAAATGCCAACTTGCACTTAACTGAGGCTAGACCTCACGCTTCCCAGTCCACAGCAGACAGAGAGAAGAGGGTGTCATTCAGCTGAGTCACCAGGAAACTCCCTGCTGTCCATATTTCACATGAACAGGCTGCAGACCAAGGGCAGGACACAGCACAGCTCATAGTGGAAACTTACACCAAAAAAAAAAAAAAAAAAAAAAAAGGTCCATCTCTTCCTGGTATGGGAACAGAAGAAAAAATATGCAGAAATGCACTGAAGTGTGGTGCTGAATCCTGATAAGTGGAACTCTGGGGAAATGAGCCTGTATTGCTGCACTGATGTTGGGAGACACTCCAACCCAGAAGCAGTGACCTGTAGAGCTGCAATCCTCAACACTTTTGAAGCATTAAGGGTAGTTCACTGAGCAACAGCAGTGATTTCAGAGCTCACAGGTAGCACCACCAAGGACCAATAAAGCACAAGGGGATTCAGGTAGACGCCCGTAAGCAGGACAATCTTTCGGCACCCATGATGAAATTGCAATTGGATATTACTGCAAAAGGACAGAAGTACAGCTTAACTCACTATTTTGACTGCAGCACACTGCTCACCCTTTCTGTAGCTGTTGACTTCATAAGCTGTGGCTAAGCAACAAAAATGCAGCCCTTGCCAGTGAAGCTATGTGAAGTTGTGAAGAGGAAAGACTCGCTGATTTGTTCTACCCATGTGAACATGTTTACTCAATGGGCTCATTGACCCCTGGAGGACAGTGACCTCTCATTTACGGTTTACTCGACGATCCTTTGCTAGGGCTCCCTCTGCAGCAATTCGGCCCGCTGAAGGACGGCTGTCCCACGTGAACCATGTGCTTGTGCGAACCCCATTAAGGAACAAACATCCAATGTGTAACAATACTGTGCCCCAGCAGCTGTGTCAGATTCCTAAACAGCATCAGACTCCACTAAGCTGATGCACATAAGCCGGCAAAGACAAGCTTCTGTGCCTTACGCGGTCCGCTTTCTATGTTTATCCTTCGTTCGTTCTCTGGTGATTCGGAAAAAACCCCTCGAAGGACTGACATCTTGGCCTACTTATGGTTGCAATTAATCAGAAACAAATTTGGTGTATAACATTAAAGGTTCTGACATTACATATATCCGAAATGCTTATGTATTCTTAGAACAGACCCCCTTCTAACATAAGGGAAACTAATGGAAAGTAAAAAGGAGGACAAAAAGGATCCTAAGAGCTTAAAAGTGAATCTGCAGGGCAGAAAGGGACCATTAACGCTCAGGTGTCCCGCTCCCTGACATAGCCAAAGAGGAAAAAAAATGTAACTGTAGAAACATTTCCATTTCCCCCCCAATCCAGTTTTTTTAAACCCCAGGTATATCCTGCAGGACAGAACCTTTTCAGGGTTGGATCCCCCCCCCACAGAATTGGCCACGATGCTCTGGGGGGGGGATTCTCCTAGCTCTACTTCAAAGTGAAATGTCTACATGAACTTGGGAGGGCTGAACACCAGCACACACCTAGCCTCAGGTATCTACTGTGAGATGCCTGGTTTTTTCAACGTACAAGCTACCACTTGCCCAGTTCCACCTGCTGCCTGACTAGCAGATCCAGAGATCCAGTGACTATGGATGCGAAGAGCAGCTCGACTTTTCAGGACAATACATAACCGCTTTAAAAGCCACATGTGCTGCTTTGTCTAAATTTATGTTCTAATGACTAAATACTGCAGCAGAAAAGCAGGCATAGTGAAAATACAGCACTAAAGTACAGATCAGGTCTGACCAAGCAAAAAAGTCCCAACAGAGATGAAGTGGTTGTGCTAACTGCAGCTTTTCACATTCACACACAGGTGTGGGTCTCTTGTTGCTGTGGTGGTGGGGAGGGGGATTTCTCACTGCCCTGCGAAGGTGTCGTAACACGTTTCTGAAAGTTGTGCAACCTCAGCACAGACTAGCACTCGACCAGACATGCCCACCGTTGGCAAGACTGAAGGATATGCAACCCAGTGGCTACACTGCACAACAGCAATCTCAACCATCTCTGCCAGACTGTGGATCTAACATATAAACTCTCAACTCTCTTCCAATTCATCAGTCCTAAGTGTCATGTGGCAGTAAACGTTACAAATGTTGTGATTTACCTCGTATTGTTGTTTTTACCTATGGTAACGACAGAAAAAAAAGAAAGACGGGGGCACAGACAGTGATTTAGGGGCTGGCTGTAAAGAATAAGTACTGATTTATGGGGGTGTTTGTGAATACATGTCCATTAGCAGGTTAACACAGGAGTTTTTGAGCTGCTGCAGTTATGCACATGGGGGCATGAGTGAACATGTAGTGGGCTGTATTAAGGTAGGTTTCACTCTTTGCCTAAATCTGAATTTTCCACATCTATGGCTTTCAATTTTAAAGGGAAGATCCGAGCAAAAAGACTAAAACTGAAAGAAGCTAAGGGAAACCAAAAGAATTTTCTATACGGGACATACATGAACATGTTATAAGCGCACTGCCACAACTAAACCTAAAGTCAGGCATCCTGATGAAGGTCTGCTGGCACTGGGGAGAAGGCTGCGCTTCCATCTGGAGCAACGAAGCTTTTCAGAGGAAACGCCGCACACTTATCCCCATTAACCAGTCCCAGATCATTCTTAAACCAGCTAAACATTGATGAATTTACTCATGACATTATCAGTAACAACAATTTTTTCTATGCTAAACTTCTCCCTGTCCCCCAAAAACTCTCTAGATGATGCCGAATAAGGATAAATAACTAAATTAACATGGAAAGAAAAACTGTACATACAGCAATAATTTCATAAAGTAAATGTATTGTGACAGTGTGTTGACCAGCTCGACAAATCTGAAGGCGGTGGTGTAACGCAGGCCAGTGGGAGGTAGCTGGTGAAGGAGACTGATGGTGAAGGTGAGAGCTCTCGCTTTTATCATAAATAGTTTTTACTGTGGTTTAACACCACAAAAATATTTTTACATGCTTTAACATCTCCACCTTTTTTCTACAAAACTATGAGCTCACCATCTTCATCTCAGGTCACATTTTAGTGAATTTATTTTCATTTAGGAGCCATTTTTTCAGAAACGCAGCACGTAATTTTTTTAAAAATGCAGTTTTATTGCTAAATTATTATTATTATTCAGTGATGAATAACAGGACGCAAAGACCAACAGGTGGAAATGCAGTTCGGAGTGCAGAACGCGGGACCGCAGTCGAGGGCGTGGGCACCCGGTTCCCACAAAGCACTGCGTCTCGGTCTCCCTCGCCTAGCCGCTTGGGCAGCTTTCAAATGCCATCTCAGTTTAACACACTGGAACAAATTTCGCTGCCCCGACTGGGCATCACAGACTGGATGAATGAAAATCTAAACAGATTAATGAAAGCGGCATTAGCAGTAGCTGACCAGATATGTGAGAAAGCAGATCTTGGGGATGAGTACGCATAAGTCCTCAGGTGTACACACTGCAGACCTTCCTAAACTCCACTCACAAACACGGCAAAGAGGGAGCCAGATTGTGAGCTCATAAACAGGATGTTTGTGTGCAACTCCGGGATAACGTAAACACACATTGCCGAGAGTAACGTCTGTCAGGAACAGGCAGAGAACAAAGGGAGCGCTGCAAGGGGGGGGGGCAGGGCAATGGGACGAAAGAAAGTGGCGATAAGGAACAGGAGGGAGGTACGCCGGGAGTGCAGAGGGCACACCTGGATCATTAAAAAAAATAAGCACGCAGCTTCATCAGTCGTTTCGTGGGGTTGCGGTAGCAACCGGCAGAAAAAGAAGTTTCCGCCTCTCTTCTTTCATACAACCAAGTCATTTCCACTGTGCGCAACATGTCCTAAACTACTCTGGACTTGTAAAGTCGTCATGAAAGTGCACATACTCCACTGCATATCAGATACTAGACCCTACACTGCACAAAAAGAAAGACAACACATGGTGCCACACAGCAGAGCAGGACCCTGTGGAACGCCACCTGAGTTCCTCTCTGACCTTTAAACCCCGGGGTACTGCAAACAAGCATCCGACGCACGGAATTTCAACCAAATTCAACTGAGGACAAAACGAGATTAATTTCAATTGAGCCAATGAGCAAAGAGGGGGGGCAGTAGGGAGGGAAGACTAGAGAGAAAATGTTGTGATTCCAGAGACAACCTTACAAGCTGGAACAGGAAGTCGTTCAGGGACACACACACACACACACACACACACACACACACACACACACACACACACACACACAGAGCAAAACAACTGCAAAATAGACTTTCCCCTGGAACATACACCCTCATACACACAGCCATGTTTGCAAAGGGAAAAAAGCTAAATGCTTCATACAAAAGGACCATACAGAAGCAACAGGGGGGGGAAAAAAAAAAAAAAAAAAAAAAAAACAAATTGCAAACATGCCATTGCCACAGAACACAATTTCATGTACGGTTTCTATAAACACACAGAGTTCAGTACATAACAACGTAATGCCAGAGAGGCGAAGCCCTAAACACTCACACATTGCTCATCCACATACGTGGAACACATCTGCATTCCAGTTATTCCTTTAATTAAAAACGCACATGGATGGACAAGTACCTCAACACACTCGTACAGACACGTCCCCTTTCCCGCAAACGCACTTTTTGTACAGAAACGGAGCTGGTTGGTGCAGATTGGGATCAAAAAAGCAGAAGCCGGGTGCATTCTTTTCCATCCCCGTCTTTCTCAAGCCAAAACAAAGGTCCGCATTGTGGAGGGTAAACACTGGGCTTTGAACATATTTAAGGGACACAAGACAGGATGGACAGGGTGGAGGTGGAGGCTGCAAACGGCAGGACAGCGGCACGAGCGACCGGACCGTGTGCTCTCCACCCAGGCGCCTGCTCTACAGCCGCTTTCAGCCCTGACTGACTGAGGAGAAACTTTGCTGCACTTTCCCAACTGATATGTCCTTATTTGGTTTCTCGATGGGACACGTTTCTTGCTCACATTTTCTCCTTATTTCTCTTTCCCACCCAGTATCTGCTCCATCCCAGTTCTATGGCGTCCACATGTACCTGAGCTGAAGGAAGAGGAGGAGAACAATAAATAAATTAATAAATCCCTTCGTGTCATTACTTGCAGTTAGGCCGCTAAATCACAGCCGCAACGGATTCCTGAAAAAAGGAAATGAGTGTGGAGAAGTGTAGATCATATGGAAAATCACTTGCTGTCAGAGAGCTGGGTGAAAACGTCTGCCTACAGGCACAGGTTGTCCATCCGATAACCAGCTACGATATCGGCTGAGGTCCGAGGAGGAATTTTTGGATCTCGAACCGCACTGAGGACCAGGTTGCAACCCAGGTCATCCACGGAACTGGGCTTGTGTCTTTGGTGCCCAGACCAGGGGCTTCGAGACCCGATCCCTCACCTAGGACAACAATGGCGCACGTAACCCTCCGAAAGCACCCCCACGTCAAACAAACAGCCTTGAGCGCAGTGAGGGCTGCAGCGTTTAAAACAACGCGCTGCCCTTTTATTTTGTGACAGAACCAAGAGGAATGTGTGAAATTTTGCGGTGGATAAGAGGAGCGACTCTGTGCACGGAGGGGAAGTGGTGGGGGTTTGATTTGTGGGAGGAGAATCGCACATCAGCTGCTCTCCATTGGCCCGTGTTGCTGCATACCAACTGCGGGGTTCGTGCGGTCACTCAGCTCTCGCACGCTGACCGTAACGCTTACTGAAGGGTCAAACTTCTCCTGGTGGCACTGCGTCAACAGTCCCATCCAGTGCACTAACCGGCGCGTGAGCAGGTCTGCGCCGACCAGGCGCCGAGGTCCAGGCCAACAGCCTTCAGCCGCTCAAACTACACACCATAAGCAAAATATTAATAAAGACAGAAAGGCTGGGTGTCAAGATATGTAGCCAGACCAGTGATTCCATTGAAGGCAGGACAGTTTCATGGTACAGTGATTTACACTGCAGCAGAAAGACAGAAACAAAATGTAGGCACTTACAACACACACAACCTGTGTTACCTAAAGTCACGATTTAACGCAGTAGCGTAATATCTACGATAAGATCTGTAAGAGATCGAATATCAGACATGGACGTATAAACCCACAAATGTATATTTTTCACACACACATGGCGTGCGCTGTAGAGAAAACGTGCAGTTCGAACATTATTCGACCGATGGAACAAAAAGCGTTTCACGCGCGTTGCGGCGGGAGGTGAGCGTAGTTTCTACTGAGCGTCAAAAGGACGGCGGGGGGCCGGCGCGCGATCCGCATTATTGATTCGGGCGGGAAGAGCGCGCGCTGGCCTTTTGGAACGCGCGAGGCTCAATTAAGGGGGGAGAAAAAAAAAAAAATGTCAGCCGGGTCCAAAGAGGAGATTTTCTGACGACGGTTAATGATTGACGACGAATCTTTCTCAACAGCCGTTAACACACACGGCTAAACAGTAACCGCGGCGTTTACACACAGCTCTCCCGAACGCGTACAGCGGTGGCCTCGTCAGCGAATAAGCCTTTGAGCGTTTTATCGGGCTGGCCGAATGATCAATTGAAACGACAGTGACATTTTCAGACCACTGAGGGGGTTAACGTCACAGTCCGGGAACAGTTTATAACCGCAGCGTGGCGACGCGTCTCTGGACGTTAAGTGTGTGTCGAGCGCGCGCGAGAAGACAAGCACGCGGAAGCGCTCGCGAGCAGGTTTGGCTGGTCCGCGCATAGTGTGTATATTTACTCAGTTTCGCTTAACCGTGGAGACTAAAAAAAAAAAAAAAAAAAAAAAATCTCAACGGCGGCCGAGGCAGCGGAGCTGGAGAAGTGAAAGAAGAAGATGGAGTCGTGCAGGACTCGACGGAATGATGGACGGACAGACAGGCAGGCTGAGGGTTCAGACAAATAACAACACTTCTGTGTGAATTACTATGTCCGTCCGCTTGCTTGAGGGGGGAAAATGTCACGAATGAGATGAGGAGAAGTGAGTTTGGGAGGGCGGCCCCGAGCCACCGGACACTGACTGACAGGGGCCCCACAGACACAGACGGATCAAACCCCTTCTTATCCCCACACACCTCCGCGCGACCAAACTTCTCCCTCAAGTGCCAGCAGCACTTTTCCCTAAAACACGCGTGGGTTCGACGCGCGGCTACTCACTTCGTCCCATTTGATGAACTTGCTGCCGTTCTTGAGCACCTTGTGGACGGACACGGGTTTGAGCTGCAGCGCGTGCACCCCCGGCTTGGCGCCGGCCATGACTCCGCGAGCGGCGGGGCGGTGACGCCTCTCCCGCGGCTTCGGCGAGCAGCCCGAGTGCGCGTGCGGCTCCGCGTGCGGCTCAGCGAGGCTCCGCCGCTCCTCGGGTATTTACCGAAGGGCTCGTGTGAAAAGAGACGGAAAACAGGGCGAATACGGACCGTGAAAGTGAAACAAGTCGCGAGCGAGCTGCCGCAGCGGCTACAGCTTCATGGCGCTCTGTCATTGACTTCGCGCGCTCATGTTGGCGACTGTGTATCCTTTTATCCCCCCGCGACTCTTAAAAGTATCTTTTCCTTCCGTCCGTCCGTCCGCCCTCTTCGCTCCCAGCTTCTCCTCCCTCTCTCAGCTCTGCTTCTGCTGAACTTTCACTTGACATGGGGGCTCAGCGGGAGCTGCTCTCCTCCTTCCTTCATGTTGTCTGGAGAAGGCGGGCGGGCGGCGAGGAGGAGAAACGTTTCCTCCTTCCTCCGTCTCCTCACACACACATTCTGCGCTGTCACCCCGTCCCCCTTTCAAGGCAGCGGTTCTCGCGTGTGTGTGTGTGTGTGTGTGTTTTCACACCGATCGCCGCACAATATGAGGGCGCGGGGGGAGTGAGAGGCTCCCTGGCAAAGCGGCCGACAGCTACAAGTTAATTTCTTAAAACGTCTTAAAGGCGGAGTTTGATTTGAATTTAGGAACTTGAGAGAAAGTACCGATTCACGCTCGGCATGTGAAGCACGCAACAGTTGTGCAACATAATATTACTACTTTCAGGGACGTTGACAGCTTTGTTTTCTTTCCAAATATCTTCTGGCGGAGGGGGCAAATGTGGATTTATTGTTTTTAATCTTTATTTAGCTGGCGCGTGGGCAACTTTGTAATTATTTCAGTTGTTTATACACCTCGTTGTGTCACTTCAAAGTGTTTTCACCTTGGGTCCCGCGGCAGGGCTGGGATTCGAACCCGGTACCTGCAGGTTGTAAGTGGACTGACCCCCCCCCACGTTACTGGCGCCAGTGATGTTAGATGAAGTTTCGGAAATGCCAGTGAGACCAGGAATGCGGCGCTCTACTCATAGTCGATGCAGTTATGGAGACGAACAGTTACACCTGTTAAACCTTTATGTTTGTTAACCCAGCATCTTGATGCTGAATATTTCTTGGACGATATTTTTCGGTCAGATTTGCGCTACAAGATGTGTTTTGTAAAGATGCTGCAGGTCCGAGCGTCTGACCATTGGGGGCAGAGACGTTGCCCTTCACAAAAACCCCGTTTACTGCGGTAACGTTCGGACCCTCGCATGTTTGACAAGCGTCAAGTTGCCAGGAGATGTGGAGAAAAAACCGTGCTTCCAAAACATACATAAACTGCAGGTTGTGACGCAGCTCTTTGCTTTTACGTGCGTCGAAATCAAAGCCCGTATAAAATACTAAAACCGAGGGCAGGAAATTGTGCTTCGGGGTTTTTTGACAAAATCTCTTGCTTGCACAGGTACTGGAAAGCAAACAGCTGCGCTGTGTCTGCTCGTTCCCAGGGTTTTACAGCCGCTGCAGGGTGAAGGTCAGTGCGGCTTTAGAGATGGACGTGAAGGGACAGTGAGTGTGTGAATGTCCACAGTGGTCCCGCTCCGAGGGGAAGTCGCAGCAGAAAGCACTGAGGGAGGGAGGTCGAGAGCTGGCGGTGTGTGTGGATAAAGGCCCGCTTCTCCTCCGCCGATGTGCTCGTGTGGATGGAAACCCAGAAGAGCGGAGACAGAGAGGGACACTGAGAGACTTCTGACTGAGCGCCAAGGCCTCACAAAGACATATTGTGTGAGAACACAGGCGTCGCCGCGTATCGGAGCCCATAAGCTCACACCTGCTGCGAAGACACCCCCCGCACAGCTTACGCACCACGTCGCCACGACACTCTGAATGCCAGGTGCCTTCGGACAAGGCGGTGTGTAACACGCACGACTCGATAAAGAATAAACTATTTGACTTATTGCACTATAAACCCCCGGGGAAAACATGCAAGGACAGATATACAATTTAATAAGAAAGTCCTGACCCAGTCGCCAGTCGGAGCAGGGACTTGATCGAATTACGCTATAAAAATTTGGCCGGTAATGAGAAACAGCTCCACTCTTTCGGGAAAAAAAAAAAAAAAAAGAATTTGTTTAATTTACCTCCAGAAGGCGAAGGTGCGCGGCTGCCATCTAGTGGTGGGAGCCTCGCACTGGGGAAGTCTGAGACCCCAGAACCGCGAGTGTGAGATGCTGAGCAGGAACCCTGAAGGCTGCTTGACACCTACACACACATCGCACGTTCGTCCACAACTAACCGCTCGATCTTCTAAGACGTGAACGTGAGAACAGGCGGGACGGCGTGAGCTCATCTCAGTCAGTGGTGTCCTTGCCGGCTTGCATGCTGTTAAGTATTAAAATTTAGAATTTTTGAACCAGAATGCTAGGTACTAGAAGTTATTGCTGATGTTCACATCACATTTTGTACAAAGTAGCACGAGCCGACTGGCAGGGTGACTTGATGCGCTCTGGGCGCCGTCCTTCTTCAAGCGCCGATCTCAGGGGATCTTGCTGCTCACTCACGACACTCAGTAACTGAGCACGATGACGTCGTCCACAGTGACTCTTTTTAGAGCTCACAAGGACTGAGGAATGCGCCTTCATTTGTGCACATGCCCCAATGGGTGATGTAATTTTGCTGGTGTTAACTTATGCGGTAATTGGATTGGCAAATATAAACCCGACGTCTGCGAGTCTGCCTTAGAAAGACGTCCTTGGTGTCTGACGTCAAAGGACGTTGGTGCATTGAACTAACCTCAATTTCCACACACCGTAAAAATCCGAGAGAAGTTTTTGACCCATTTGAGCAGTAACTTTCACTGTCCTTGACTTTGGATGTGTTTTAAAGACTTTATCGGTGCGCTGTGCAGTGATTTTGAAAGTCCCTGAAGACTAAGGTCTCTCGTTACACTTTTCCAGGTTGAGAGAGCAATGCTGCGTGTCGGTCACGGCATCGTCACAGCTGATTCAAACCCCCGGTGCCTTCCGAGGTCACAGCGCTTCCCGGTTACCAGTGGCTTCCTATCAAACGTTAGTCTGCACATTTCTACCTACGGAGGGCATTCTTAAATGAGACGTGAAGAGTGAGATGTTAGGCAGCGGGGTCGGAGCAGCAGAGGGCTGGAGGGTGGGTGACTGTCGAGTCAGTCTGATGGATGTCAGACTGAAGTTCTCATTGTTGCTTCTGGATTAGGAGGAATTGAGAGGTGTTGATAGAAATGTGTTGGTAAGAGCTGAACAAGCAGCAGCTGCTGTTGTCTCACATGTCAACTAGAGGTCAAATTTAATGAACCCCGGGTAACGGCTGCAGGGTATCACCTGGCATGGAAGGGGCTACAGCCAGGTTTGCAAGTCCACTGGATCTGCCAGAATGTCTGAGAGGAGTTGGGGGGACAAGGCACACAAACGTGGAACGGAGGTGCTCAGCCTTACGTCCGGCTCCCTCAGTCGGTGGCTAAACCGTGCAGCTCCAGGATCTTGCGGCAGGGCGGCGTGCTGGGCCTGGGCTCCCTGCCGTTCTTGTCGGGCATCTCCCACACAAGCTGAAGACCATGCCAACATTCCTCTGTAACCTGATGAAGGCCAGACCCAGCACACACGCAAAATGAACAATCGAGACTTTTGTTCTGTCCGGGGGAGCCTGACCTTGGACAGACTACGGTGGAGGGTTAACACACCGAGGTGTGTCGGTGCCCGCAGGCAGAAACATCCTAAAGGGGGTGGGAGGAGTTCAGCAAGCCGCCTTTAGCGCGCGGGTCCGGGTGACGATGGGAACTGCATGCAGCTGACCTGGGCTTGTGCCCCAGAGCCTGCAGGTGACATACGACCAAGTGACCATCACGTGTGGGCAGAAAGACGATGAATTTCACGACTGCTTTCGCTGTTAATCCGCGGCCATTTCGGCCCGCAGAGGGACGGCCTGAACCCCTGCAGACCCCAGTTTGGACCATTCTGGTGCTGGATCTGATGTCAGATCCATGCTTTCAAACCCGGGATCAGGAATACCGTAAAAGCTGTGTTAGAAACAGCATCTACATTATCTTATAACTTCACACTAAACTGTGTCAGAAAGATACTTTTAAAGAAGTTTTTCTTGCTCTTGGAAGTAAAAAGGAAGAAGGAATAATTGCATCCAGGTCCAGACTAATAATTGGGTCATCCCTGGGGCTACGGGGGTCCTGAAATTTAACTTGTAAACGAATTTAACAATTTTTTATTTCTTTTATCTTGCTATTTAGTCTTTTTTAAATTGTTCCCGATTTAAGGAGCTTCTTTTAAGTTTAAATCAAATTCACAAACTGCATTCAAACTGGGAAAAATGCTGGACACTTGTCCTGTTCTCGTGAATGAAGTGTTTTCATTTGTACCTGCAAGTCTGTTATGGTTAGTTTTGCCGGTTGGTCGGCTTCTGTCGGTGGAAGGGGACGATTTACGACGTCACTCACACAGCAGAGGTGGGCCGGAGTTTTGAAAACAGTATTTTTGGTTGCAGAATTTTCCAAGGCACCAGCAAATACGTACTTTGCAGACCTGATAATGGAACTTGCATTGACATCCTGGAAGTATTAAGTGAGTTTGATCCCTTTTTGAAGTGACACATGTAGAAATACAATAATCCCAAAGTAGGAAATTCCTCAAAACAGCACTAGTGCAGAGGCTGGAGTTTCTCCAGGCTGGGACTGAGATCCACAGTGGTGGTGGACAGGCCGATGTTGAGCTCTGCTACCAGAACCAAACCCACAGGAGCCCAGCAAAGGATGGAGTTTCAGGCCTGGTTTCATTTTCAGATATAACTATGGGCTCAGATCAGGTTTGGGTTTGTTTCCTAATAAGTGAAAATTGATTAATATTACGCTCTGTTTTCAACCTGTTTTTGTGAGCAGAGAGGAAGTAATTTTGCGCACACTTGTTCACCTGCCCTCGCTTGTCTGTGACTTCACTGTTTTCTCTCCCATGAGGAAATACAGCCTCTTATGGTATAATAATCATTACCTGTAAGATAATCAGTTCCACAAAAACGCGTAATAAATACCTGCGCGTTGGTATGTCGGCTTACGCTATAAAGCAGAAAGTAGCAAAAACCAGTAAAACCTGGGTGCAGAGTCCCTTTGCTGACAGGGAAAGCTTTTATACTGGACCAGTTACAGTTATCAACCTTAGTAAAATAACAGTTTTTCTTAGCGTACAACACATAGCGTGATATTAGATTTCACTGGTTTTTGAGGTTGGAGCAGTTAGCTTATCATATTATGGCAATAATGCCTCAAGCCCAGGGCCCCCACCCCACCACCCCTCTGAATCCAGCCCTGCTTATATTTATTAATGTGGGAGTTCATCACCTGCACACAGTAAATGTGAGAAGCTAATATCTGCTGCGTCCTGAACAGACACGATTCTGGGGGGGGGGGGGGGGACTGGGGGGGA
>UFQX01000610.1:323061-385764 GCA_900497675.1 Arapaima gigas
GGGGGGGGGGGGGGGGACTACGGGGGTCAAAGAGTTCTGGTGAGCAGTGGGCAAAAAATTTAATCTACCTCCCCCTTGCTGGCAGTAGCTAGAGTGCTGAACTTTGGTTTTTGGTTTTTGGTTACATAATTATACATTCTGCTCTCTGCTCCCCCCCCAATCTCTTTGGTAGGACATTCCTTATTTTTCAACGCTGGAGGTGGAAACCTCAGCGTGGAGCCCCCTGTGGCTGTGGGGGCTCCATCGAGTCAAACAAGTTCAAGGAGTCTAAGGCCAGCCTGTCAACGCACACGCAAAGGATCTTTTGCGGTTGCGTACGGTTTCATGGCTCGTAACTAATGCAGTGTAAAAACAGGTATGGTAGGAGGTTTGAAGCACCAGTTTGTCACACGAGTTTTTATGGCCGTCAGAAGACTGGAAATGAAAGCAGGTTGTTGGACATGAAGTTCTGTTTTTATTTCTCATAATGTTTCCATCTTCCTCTTAACACTTTACAATGTCAGAGTCCGTTGTACTGCCACGTGTGCCGAGTAGGAAACTCAGCCTGCAAGAAATACGGGCGAATTACATCTCCTTCCCCAGCTGCTATTAGAAAAAGGGGCCAAGCTGGTGACCTACAGCGCTTGTTTGTTTGACTGCTCCGAAGGCACTGTTCCGCCCTGCAGGCTCTCAGCCTTTTCGCACCGTTTCAGCACAGCTATTCATCTTGTCAACACAAATTTCACAATATTAGTCTAAACCATACTTGTGGCTTATTGTCCTCTTTAACCTTTCAGAGAGATTCTGAAAAACCGGGGGCAAAAAAAAGCTTGTGCTGACTGGTGCAAAGCAGGTGGAGCTACTCTGGTGTCACAAGCCATATGAGGTTCATTTATTGAACAGTAAATCCCGAGAAGCAGGCGAACCAATGAACGCTAAATAGACAGATTTGTTTCTGATTTTGCTGGGAGACCAGCAGGAGGTCCGAGTCCGAATCCCTCTCCAAATGTCGTGGGTGTGAACCTTTGCGAGAAACTTGATCTGTCAAGTTGACCTTTGGGCGCCTTTGAAAAAACACGGTCCCTGCTGCAGTAGGCGGCGACGGGGGGTAAGACGACACCTCATACGGCTCCCAGAGCGTGACGCCTGCGAGAACATTACCCACGAGGCCCCGGAGTCTATCCCTGGAAACAGAGTCTGACACAGATTGTAACAGCGCAGTTGTGCTCTGTTTAGACGTCCGTGAAACCTGGTGCACAGGCTGGCAACCCAAAGGGGGCAAGAGCAGTTGGACAAGGGCACCGTGTTTGATTTCTCCTCCTGCCTGGTGCTCTCCGCTTGCCGACGACTTGGGTCTCGTAAGGCTACCGGAGCGATTCTCCTGGAGGGATTAAAGAGCAGATTTGTATTTCAAAGTGAGCGTGAGGAGTGGGGGTGTTGCGTACGTGCTGCCTCTCTATCTCACTGCTCCCGGACGGTGAAAATCCGCGACACATACGTGACAAAACGTTGACACACGTGACCTCTTGCACTCACAGCCCAACAGCTACACGCATAAACACACCGAGTGCCGCTTTCGCACGTCCGCCCCAAACTCCATCTTTTATTTGTTCGGCAGCCGTAACTTATACAGTTCTTACCTCGTACACGGATATCGGGCCTGAAATTCGGGTGAAGGTAAAACCGAGGCTCTCTGGGTGAATTTTAACCTGTTTTGTAGCTTCAAGCCACCCAAAGTAAAATCATTCACATATAAACGTGATTAAAGACACACTGAAGGGATGTGTAACACCACAGAACACACACACACACACACCTCTCCTTTGTTCCTTCTCTTTCAGACTCTTCCTCCTCCCGTCATTAATATTATATATCAGCATCTGATGGACCCACCGGGTCTGTGTGTGTGTGTGTATGTGTGTGTGTGTGTGTGTGTGTGTGCGCGCACGCGCAGGTGAGAAATGTATGCATGTTGATAATGGGGACTGGATTTGCAGAACTGTACAAAGGAAGGGCTCTTTGAAATGTTGTCATTTGAATTCCCTTTTTGTCCTGGACTCGCCACATGTACCTGCGGCGGAAAGTGAGAGCAGTCGTACCCCGGTAAACCCGTCTGTCACAGAGGGTTAAAGTAAGCAGTCTGGGTTTATTGGACTGTAAGTTCCAGACACGCGCTGGTGAATAATTCATATTTCTCTTGCTCTCGGTTGGTCTGAAGGGAGCAGTGATGTAGGGTGAGAATTTCTTTGCTTTAGTAACGTTACCATTACTAATTTGCGGGTTTCAGCCTGATAACAGCGGTAACCGAGACCCGGGTCGGAGTCGGAGAAGCGCTGGACCTGGTTGGTACGGTAAGAGGGAAGTTAGGCACAGCACCTCTGAGACGTGTTTCACGCGAAAGGAATTAAGTTCTGCTTTTTTTTGGCGGGGCGTGTCGCTAAGGTTAGGACCTCAGTGGACCAGTATTTCTAGTTCCGAAGTGAGTTGTTGTATTTTGACTTTGCAAGGAAAGGCGCCTGTAAACCAGAGGTGCCTTTTTTCGCCACGTTTCTGAAATTTTCACACGCCTGTATTTGACGGATTAGTGCCTCCATGCGTTGACTCGTGTCTCACAGCGGATGGTGGATGGGGAGAAGAAACAGAAAACGATAAAAACGCATCTCGCTGCCTCGCGGAGCACAATGTATAGGTATGTATGTATGGGGGGGGCTGAGATGGAGGACATCATGGAGACCACAAAGGCTTGAGACTTTGGTGGGACCATCAGAGCAACATCTCCGACAAGGAGGTCCTACACGTTGGTTGCTGTTGTCGCTCAACCGCTGAGGGGGACTTATGTTTTAACGCCACGAGGGGCTCAGAGATACTAACTCTGCATGCTTGACCACATTTCTGAGGTCAGCGCTTCTGCTAACCGCTGCCCCTTAAAGAAGGTGTCTTCTCTTATCGCCGTAGAGCAGACATTCCTTCACACAGTGATTCTCAAGCCCGTTGTCATTCAGCCAAACACCACATATAGTGGAGCATTTGCATATTTCTCAGTCTGGAGGTTAACCTGCTGTTAGAATTTGGATAATGATTTTGTTTGTTGTAGTGACGTCACTTTGTACGGAACAGATGAAGAATGTAAATCCACTGCGTAGCCCTTTAATATGGCGTATTTAGAATAGGATCTCCGGGGGGGGGGGGGGGGGTATTGGCTAGTTGGAGACGTTGTGGGATCTTCGGGGTGGGGGTTGTCCCAAGGGGGGGGGGGAAATCTCATAAAGGCTTTACCCNGATATTGGCTAGTTGGAGACGTTATGGGATCTTCGTGGTTGGGGTTGTCCCAAGGATGGGGTGGAAATCTCATAAAGGCTTTACCCTGAATTAATACAGTAAGAATGACCATCCATCCGTCTGTCCTTTATCAACAAACACTTGACTTTTAGTCGATTATTAAACTTAAACCTCCACTTTGGGCAAAGGTGTCACGTGTGCAAGTTAATAATAATGTAGGACAGGTAGCCGAGTGCAGGACAGGTGACCAATTGTCTCCGGCTCTTTGGAGACCTGGCTGGGCAGATATTGCCCTCTATCTCTTTAAGAGGTGTGTGAGAGAGAGAGAAAGATTTGCCGAGTGTGTGTGTGTGTGTGTGTGTGTGTGTGTGTGAGAGAGAGAGAGAGAGAGAGAGAGAGAGAGAGAGAGAGAGAGAGATAGAGACAACTTAGTGACACACAATTCATATCTGCATGTTGCTGCAGTATTACATTATAACTTTGCTTAAGGGCGTCTTTGTTTTCCTGCCGGTAACGCTGCAGGCCAGTATCCCGGGGGCTGTCTCNGGGGGAGAGAGCGGTCTCACTGCGCACCGGGAGGGGAGTTACTCGGGGAGACATTTGGTGAGGGACTCGCAGGAGGAACCGGGGGGAGAAGGAAGGACAGAAACAGACGGGACTCGGCGCTTAGTTTTACTTTCAAAAAAGGTCTTTTTTATACAAAAGTCGCGGTGATTCAAAGCTTCCCCGTCAACAGAAGACACATTTTTGTTAGAATTAATTGACGGGAAGGAGAAACGGCCGCCGAGGTCTTCTGTGGACGTCAGGCCGCCTCAGAAACTCCCACACCGCGCAGGACCAGCGAACGATCTGCGCCTTTTTATTTATTTGCACAAACACACGTTTAAATATATCTTACAGGTCGAAGCCGACAGAGGAGCAGCCGGGGTTTTATCCGGATCTGTGTTTGCATGGTTCGCGGGGGGCCGCTGCTGCTACCAGAGGCGCCCAGTGCCATGCAGATGTGCCACAGAGGAACAATAGCGGCCCGCGCGTGCTGACATTTTCCTGCGGCGACGTGCGCGAGATCGGCGACGGCGGACGGCGGAGGAGCGCGCGCGCAGCGTCTCGCATGGCGGCCGTGACGAGCCCGGAGTCGAGCCCCCAGCCGCGGGTCTACTTCCAGACGCCGCCCGGGGGCGAGGAGGGCGAGGTGCCGGTCCGCAAGCAGGGCCGCGTCACGGTCAAGTACGACCGCAAGGAGCTGCGGAAGCGGCTCAACCTGGAGGAGTGGATCATCGAGCGGCTCACCGAGCTCTACGACTGCGAGGTACCGGCCGCGCCTGGGGGCAACCGGCCCCTTTGTCCCTGTCGCGCCAGCGCTCCTCTTCGTCGTGGCGGTAACGCGAGCGCTGCTCTCATCATCACACTGCACCCTGGTTGACACGGACTAGTTAAACTAGTTAAAAAGGACTTGGCAGGACTGACGCGTTTAGTCTGGATATTAATAGTAACATTGGCGCGCGACACTGTGGCAAAGCCACGGTCATATTAACACCTTTGTGAGTGTGTGTGTGTGTGTGTGTGTGTGTGAGTGTGAGAGAGTGAGTGTGTGTGTGTGTGTGTGTGTGTGTGAGTGTGAGAGAGTGAGTGTGTGTGTGAGAGAGTGAGTGTGTGTGTGTGCGTGAGAGAGAGAGAGAGAGTGTGTGTGAGAGTGTGTGTGTGAGAGTGTGTGTGTGAGAGAGTGTGTGAGAGAGAGAGTGTGTGTGTGTGAGTGTGAGAGAGAGAGTGAGTGCGTGTGTGTGTGTGTGTGACTGACTCTCGTTCCGCCGATTTTATTCACACTTCACTTGTATCCAGATCATCTATTGTGTGCCATGAGGACCTGGGTCGATGTGGAGGAAATGTGATTTATGTCTTCGGGGGGAAGTTGAGGGAACGCAGGGAAACGCCTCGGTCCCCAATTTCCCCAGGAATATTGTACAAGTACCGGTTTTACACGGCAGTGATAACTGTAAATTTAACACAATAGGAAAAAGGCGGAACTGCGGCGCACAGCTGTGCAAAATATCTAGGTTGTGCACATGTAAATGAATGAATGAGCTAAGAAAGGTGAAAGGTAGATGTAAAGGTGTGTGTGTGTGTGTGTGTGTGTGTGTGTGTGTGTGTGAGAGAGAGGGGGAGCAAAAGGCTCGTGTCTGTGACAAAGGAAAGGAGCTGTGGGCCAACGGCTTCCCCTTCCTCCTCCAGCCTCCTCCACAGCGCACCTTTTCTCCATAAACCTTCCTCCTGAGCCAGTATTCAGACTTTAGGCCCCAGGAGAAGGGGGAGAACATCGCCTGAAGCTCCCGAGGACAAAATGGTTTTTTAAGAAGCAAAAACCACCCCCCGTGGTTCCTGTGTGGAGTCAGCAAGCTGGTATATGGTTGGCGAGGTGGTCTTAGATGGTCCTATAATGGTCTTGAGATGGTTCTGAGATGGAGTTGATTTGGTGTGGAGATGTTGGTTAGTCCACATTCCTCTAGACATTCAGACTGGTGGCTTCATCAGTGAGGTTCATCATTGTTGGTCTGCCCAGACCAACACTGGAACTGTTCAGTATGGTTTATCTGATGTGGGTTGGTATGGGGTGTAGCCTGGTCTGACGTGGTTTGGTACGGTTTTAGCCTGGTTAATTATGGTTCACTGTGAATGAAAGTGACCAGAGGTTGGAGAATCACTGCTGAGGAAACGCTGAGAATATTGAGAGTCCTGGGGCCGGAGGTAGCTGAGAATTGCGAGAACAGGGAATAAGGGCTCGAGTGGAGTGTTAGGAGCTGCTCAGTGGTGTGGCCAGTCATGCCCCCCATGCTGCCACATTCACTTCACAGTTCCAAAGACTATGGTGCCAAGTTTTAATTTTAAAATTGTCAAGCGGCCAAATCTGAATGATATCTCGAGTGAAGTTTAGTGTTTTGTGTAGGACCTTCTTGGGTTTTCAGGTATTTTCATGCTAAACAGAACAACTAATCACAAGAAAGACTAAGCAGCTGGGGCAGAAGACGGAGACGTGAAATCCACAAGGACGATAATCAAAGTAAAGGGTTATTCACTTATGTAGATGAGTCTTTGAAAGAAGGAGGTTTGGGTGGAAAGATGGGTGGGAATGTTCGGTGGAGGGCCGAACAGCAGCGCTCAGAAGGCTGAGGACTCGCCTGGGGTGAGCAGCTGCACTTTTTAGCTCCAGCTCTTCTCTCTCGAAAGTGGTTTTCATGATGAATGAACAGACTTGTTCATTGTTTACTTTTCCAGATTAAACGCCCCCCCCCCCCATTTTACGTCTCTTCTACATCACATGTAATCCATCCACTATCAATAACTGCTTGTGCAGTAGGGTTGATTGTCCAGGGTGTGAGACAGAAGACACCCTGGATGAGACACCACCATGAAGATAGCTGGTTCACTTGAAAGCCATGGAACATCACATTAAACAAAGAAGAGGCGAGAGAATTATGTTGGAAAGACCCAGATGACAGAATTCAATTTCGCTAACTTTGTTCCTCACGTGATGGTGCTACATGGCGGCGGCAGCTCAGCGAGTCTCCGACTTGGGCATAAAAGGGGTTTTCTTTGTGAAGGACCCCCCCCAGCGCTGAGATGGGTGTCATTCATCCGCAGCGGGAGTGAGAACCCCTCCTCAGCAGTGAATGGGGGTCCGGTCCTGGGGGGGTGCTGCAACTAGCCCTGTGATTGAGATGAAGCAGTTCCAGCTTTTGCAGCTGCAGCCCCTCGAAGCCCCATCCTTCAGCTGCTGATGCTGCCTCTCTGTCACTCCTGCGTGTGAGACACGGAGGCCGAGTGTCCAAATTCAGACCTGGTCTCCGCCTGTCTGCTGCACAGCCGTATCGCTGAGTAGAGTAAAAATATGCGGCTACCGGAAAAAAATCTAATCTCTGCTCCAGTTAAATGTAGCCTGTGAAGCAAATCATTAAATGGATTTAAATGAGGTGTTTTCTAAACAGACCCCCTGAATGGGAGAAAATGTCGCGACTTTGTGGTCGCGGGCTGCAGGTGAACTTGTGCCGAGTGGGTCTGAGACGTTTTGTGTGACCTTGTACTGTTACAATTAGAACATCTACTACTGTAATGTCATTAGTGCTGGAAATGCAGAAATCACACAACAGGGCGAAGGATTTAAACAGACGAACGGCCTCAGCTCGTCACTAAACTGTGGCCCGACAAACAAGCGCAGAACTGGACAGTTCGGAAGTGCCCGACGGTCCAAGCGCGAGTGGAAGGTCACGCTTGCGCCTCGAACTATATCTCCAACCTACTTGTGGAACTGTGGTTCACAACGAGGAAATTCCCTGTTCAAGTCCCGCCTTTTAGTGTGCTGTTGCGGGAGCTCAAATGCGTTCGCTTTGCCGCGGCCGAGAAAATATCGGCACACGGAGATTTCCAGTGCTTCGTGTATATCGATCCTAAGTGCTGAACGGGACGGAGGAGTTCATTTGAAGTTTCCCTTTTTTGCTACCCACCCCCAGCCTCTGGGACGTTGAGAAGAAGTTGTTTGTTCAGAACACTGAGAACTTTCCGGACTGTTGCCATCAGCGAGACGTATGGTTTTGCAGTCAGGCCGAATCATCTGAAGCCGTGAGTCATTTCGGTGGCAGCGGCAATGCTCTGCATGCAGGGAAGCGACTGAGATGTATCTGCGGGCCGAGAGAGCCGTCCCCAGCCTCGCGCTGTGATTTCCGTGGAAAAATGTTTTAAATGCGAGACGGTCGGCATCCGGCGTTATGCAAGTATTCCTGTTTGTGAGTCTGTCTGTGCCATATTTACGGAAGCGAGAGGGGTGGGATCGACAGCTCTGGACAGTGATTTACTGGAGCACAACTGTGGTTAAAAGCCTGACATGAGTTGTCTAGACTGATCAGTCACATTATTGATCGCTGAGTTTGTGACCTGGGGGGGGCTCGGGTCTCCTGCTCTCTGGAAGGAACGCCTGATTTAAAAAAAAAAAAAAAAAACTGATCAGCGAGTAACTGATAAGGATCCATTTATGTTTCTGTTGTTGGTTGTCAAACGTGGACGTATCTCTGGAGCTTCTTGAGGGTCATTTTGTCACCGTTTGCCGTCGGGTCATAAGGAGGCTTTGTAACGTATCCACTAGAAAATCCGTCTTGGTCTCGTGTGCCGTGAAAAGCCCTGTTTTGACGCGAAGAGCAATGCGTTGCCGCTTGTGTTGGACTGGTTTCTGGTTGCTCCTCTCAGCTTGGGACATGGTGTGAAAGCTGTGGGGGGCTAGATAGCTGTGAAGAAAAGCCAACTGGAGCTCCAGAAGGCTTCCCTGAACCACAGCGGTAGCCCTATTTGGTGCTCGGGCGTCGCGTCGTCTTCTCCAACCCTGCCAGCTGTAGGCAGCCATCTTGAATTTAAAGAGAGTGACGGGGACAGGGACACGGTTAGGGGCGGGGTTACGGTCGGAGGTGAGAGCTGATGGTTCCTGACAGTAAATCTGAAGAAATTGCTCACAGATTATGGACTGCTGCCACTGTGCACAATGGTGTGTTTCATTATATGAAGTCAATTTTCCTGTAAACTTCCCTCTCTTTCCTTCCCTGTTTAAACACCCCCCCCCACCCTCCTGTCCCTCTGAGTCACGCAGTTTGGACAGGAAGTCAATGAAATGGCACAAGTTCACGCTGCCAGGGGTCCGGAGCCGTGATCCGCAGGGCCTTGACTCTCATAAATGTCACTCATTTTCTCAGTGGCGCTTCTGCCAGCTGTGTTGGACAGGAGCAGCCGGACCCCCGAAAGACACATAAGTAAGAAACACAAAAGAACCGTAACGTATATAATAAATATACCTCATATTACGTGTGTGAAAAGTGCAAGTGATCAGGCCTGAGGGGAAAGGTTTGACAGGCTGGGCTGAAGGTGAATGCAGTGCTGGTCTCCCCACAACTTTTGGGTTTGGCCCTGAGGAGACTTTGCTTCTGCGTTTATTGTTGGGAAGCTTGCAGCCCCCTCACGAGTGTCCAAGCAGGGGGGGCATTAGGTGGTTCAGCCTCACTCGCCCTTCTGGTCCCGGTCCCCCTCCGCCTCATCTCAGCCCCGCTGCCTCGCCTCGTCGCGTGGCGCTTCCTTTGAAGCCCTGAAAACGGCGATATGAATTGTGGCAGAGACACAAGTTCTGCGTCTGGACGTGAGGAAGGCGCGAGCGAGAACTCCTCCGCTTACGGGAGCGTGAGGAAGCGTGACGTGCTAGCAGCCCTGTCCCAGAGGCAGCCCAGTTCCCCGTCCTCGTGGACTGCTGTGAAGTCGCGTTGCTGTGGGTTTCGAAATCATGCCGAGATCCTGTGACTGATTCTCTTTCTCTCTGTCTTCTCTCCTTGCAGCAGGTCACAGTTGTTTTTTTGGCCTCCAAGGACTTTTAACCACTGTAGGGAATTATTTCTAATCAAGCAAATGTGTAATGAATTAGTCTGCATATGCGCACAACATCCAGCCTCTAGGGTGGTCGTTGGTTTGGATCCCGGATCGAACCTGAATACACGGCAATGTGGGTTTTTAAAGCCAAGGTGTCTTGTGGTTATAAGATCCTTGTTAAAGGTGTGTGAAGAAGTAAGTGGAGTCACCTGGGTAGTCACCCTGATCTGTCCACTTTCTGCCGCTCACCCCGATGCCTCCAGCAGCTCCTCACGCAGTAAACTGGGATCGGAGCTCCTGGCAGCCCCATCAGCCTGTATTCACACGCCTCGACTGTAGGGCCAGATATGCCTCAGCAAGCCGAGAGTTTTCTAGCTGCTCTTTCCACTGAGATCATCGACTGTAACTTACAAACGTCTGCTCCACTTTTCATCACCGTTACTGCGTAGCTTATTTTTTCTGCCCTTTCTAAAATGAGGCTCCTATGAAGATGAACTTGAGGGCATTTCGAGCATTAGGATGATTTCGGTGCCACTCCGCCATCCTTCTTTGATGCTTCTGGATGTGGGTTCAAATTTGGCTCAGTCTGTTTCCAGTTGGTGTGTGTGTGTGTGTGTGTGTGTGTGTGTGTGTGTGTGTGTGTGTGTGTGGGTGGATAGGTGGATGACTACAGGGAGTTTAGTGTACATAACACTGCAAGTTGACAAAAGCGTCAACTAAATTCTTCATTATGCTCCCTGGATGTCACCTTGGAGTTTCTGCGAAGTGAATAAATGTAGATACACGTTTACCCATGATCACCAACAAGCCAGGTTCCCCCCCAGGGTCATATGTCTGGTACACACACACTTTCACGCCACTTATTTTCACAGTCACTCACTCGGTCGCATCCCAGCCACCTCTGTTCCTCCCTGCTGCCCTCATTCGTGCCAAACTCTTACTCGGTGCTTCTCTGGCCAGAACTTCTCCCGGTTCAGCTGCTGACCGAGTCGTGCCCTGGTGGCTTGATTCCCGTAGTCGCACGGGGGGTCCTGCCTCTCTCTGATGCTGGAACGGCTGCTCCGTGTTCCTCCTGTTGGCTACGTCACATTTTCCTCCCCGTGTGGCTTTCAGCCCCAGTCCTGTGGCTGCTGCCTCCGCCCGGTTGGGTGACAATGTTCAAATTCTCTGCAGTTCCTGCTTTGATTCAGTTCCTTCCTCGCTCAGGGGGTCCTACAGCAGGAGATGGGATTCAAACCTCGAGGGCAACACTGGCCACTACGCCCCCTGCTGGGTGTTTGTGCTGTTGGGAACTGCAGCAACGGGGAGTCTGGGTGAACAGCGTAGCGGAAAAATGGAGATGAATTAAAGTGTGAGCTGGTCCTGAAGCTCACGTGTTGCTGCTCTGCTTCTGTCCCCTTTCTTGTTGCCGTCTTTGGTCTTCCTGTCAGCCCCCCTCCCCCTCACTGGGCCAGCAGCACATGTTTGCCACATGTCCTCTGGAGCATTCTTTAAGGCTGCGTCTCTCACACACCCACACACACTCACACACTCGTCACCTCGTACTGTGACACACACTGGTTGCTTCACTCCTCGTGAACTTGCTCTCTCTCTGAAACACACACACACACACACACACACACACGTGCACAGAGACACAAACGGTACTCCTAATCCAAACACTTGTAAGTTTCTTAACTGCCCGCATCCGCTTACCCTCACTGCCCGTTACTGGGCTTATCCTGGGACACCAACCCCCACCCCCTGGAGTCTGTGGCAGGCGGCACACACACTCAGGCAGCGTTCTGCCGTTATTCCTGTAGACAGCGTGTGACTGCGTTCATGTGACTCTGCTGGACAACGGGAAGGGTTAATGTGTATGTGTGGGAGTGAGAGAGCGAGCTAGAAGAAGCCCCCTCTCTGTGCCAGTGTGAATGTGTGTGTCACTGTGTGTTCCTGTGGGGTGGGGTGGGGTGAGGAGGGTAGTGGTGGCCAGAGGAAGGTTGGCTGCAGGGGCAGGTGCACTGACAGCTGCTGTGGACAACCCCTCTCTGGTGGGGGGTGGGGGTGGGTCTGAGACTGAGATGGGGGGGTGGAGATAAATGCTCAAAGGGGAGAGAGAAACAGAAGTGGTGAATTAAAAATACTGAGATTCGGTTAGTATGTTTATATTGTTAGACGCTTTTGTCCAAAGTGATTCAGCGGTGAACGATTTACACTGATTTACTCTTTTATACAGTTGGGTAATTTTTACTGGAGCGATTTGAGTGCTGCTGCAGCAGGAGATGGGATTTGAACTGGAACCTCAAAGTTCAAATGTAGTAGCTTTAACCACCGTGCTGCCTGCTGGCCCAGGAAAGAGAGCAAAATATATAAGAAATGCACTGATTCATCTTTCTCAATGTCACCTCACTCCTGCAGTGTAAACTGATCTGTAAGGAGTCATTAGGAGGTCTTGGTGTGTGTGTGTGTGTGTGTGTGTGTGTGTGTGTGTGTGTGTGTGTGTGTGTGTGTGTTTCATGAATGGCCCAGAAAGTTATTGCTGTCAACATTCACTCACACACACAAACCCAGCAGAGCCCACATCGCCCTGATGATGGGAGGATGGACGGGAGCGGAGAAACACCCTCGTTCACAACTGACAATTTAGCTTTATATGGGGAGGCAGATGGGCACAGCGGGGGGGCGAGGCCTGGCTCCGTGCCGGGGTAATGACAGAGTCCGGCGGCCAAAAGAGTATTTTTAACTTTGGGGAGAGGAAAGAAACGGCATGGAGAGAAATGGACAGCAACAGCTAGAGACCGAAGGAACAAGTAAAAATAGATAGAGGAGAAAAAGAGGGAGAAAATGTGAAATAAAGACGGGGAGAAAGTACGTGGAGAGTTTTGGCCACGGCGTGAAAGTATAAGAGGGCAGCGACACGCTGGGGCCGACTCGCAGATGTAACGAGATATAAGGGAGTTCCTCCGCGGGGTTTGTACCGCTCGCTTTACGGCTCAGCGGCCCTGACATAACCGAGCGAGTCCTGCAGCACTTGTGGAAAAGGGTGCTTCTCCGACGCCGTCTTGCAGCACACCGGTGCGTCTCAGAAAATGTCTTAACAAGGCGGACGGGCGAAGCTGAACCTGTCGGCTGCACGATATCTGCGTTTATTGTGTGTTGCTGAGCTTCTTGGGTGCTGGCCAGCAGCGGCCTTCCAAAAACTGTTGCTGTCAGCATGAACCGTTTTCGGGCTTCGTGGCCTGAAGAAAGAAGCTCGAGGTGGACCGCCTGAAGCACAGCTACAGTAATATAAAGTATGAGGAACCATGAGCTGTGGTGCTTTACGGTGCGCGCTGGCTCTGAGCTCCTATTACCCCGCAATTTGAGCGTGTTGAGTGGAATGGCTGAGATTTAAAAGCTCCGTGACGGGATGACGAAGCAGGTCGTCTGCGGAGGAGAAGAAATAAGGCGCTCGGTTGTCGCACCTCGCTGCTTTGTTCCAGGCTAAATTTCCCGAGCGCTGTGTGTGTTGCGCTCGTCTTTGTGCGGTACAACTGAAGTTAGAAGCAGAAGTGGGGAAAATGACCGGATGACCGATGCAGCCCTGAAGGGATCGGGGTGATGAAAACGAAGCGATTTGAGCCGTTCCCAGGGCTCCGTGGGCCAGACGTGCTGTCTGGTTAGGAGGAAAAGTCTCAGAACCAGGATTTACGTGAAAATGTTGGTTCTGGGGGCTTTTCTTTCACCGTCCCTTCTTGTCCCCACGTGTCCGTTAGGAAGAGGCCATCCCAGAGCTGGAGATCGACGTGGACGAGCTGCTGGACATGCCCAGTGACGTGGACCGGGCTGCCCGGGTGAAGGTGTGTCCCGCCATCTGACTGAGCCGTTTTCACAAAGACTGATTTTAAGACCTGTTTGTGTTTTTGTACGTGAGAATTTCACGTGAATAACGGGCTGTTTGGCATATTTGCTTTTTAAACTGAATTGTATTAGACAGTTTCTTAGTCGCACTTGTAATAACTGCACCAGCCTCTCATGTCACAGTCGTTTGAGTTTTAAATTTTCAAAGAGACAAACATTTTCCACGTTATTTATTCCCAGTTGTTTATTTACTGCCTGTCACTTTAAATTATACGATTTTTTTATTAATACACCAAGGGACTTCTGTATTATGTCTGTGTAGATAATAAATTTAAAAGTGGCAAAAAGCTGAGGATCGTTGAACACACACATGGGAAAAACTGGTTTAGCAGGTCTTGGCACATTATTTACATTAATTTGGTAAACATTTTTTGAGAGAATGAGTATTATAACCATCTCTTTTTTTCCTTTTACTGAATCAAGCCAACAAGTAAACCAGGGGGCCGCATTGCTCTTATTCATTGTTAGTTGGTGTTAAAATGACTTTAGAATTAGAGAAAAACCAAGGGACAAATGCACAGCGGTGTTCAGCAGAGCCGCTTTACTGCGTCACATTTTTCAGCTTCCTTACTGCAACATAAAAACGAATGAAAAGGTGTCTAAATGTTTACCTGAGTGGCACGATGGGGACGGACGAACGGGACGGTGACGACAACTGTCTGCTTTGCTTTGCAGGACCTGTTGGTAGACTGTTACAAACCTACTGATGTGAGTTCACACTAATTCCCTACAATTTTCGTCATTCTGTGAGTTGCACTGTGGCTGTGGGGTGTTGAGGGACATTCAAAAAGCAAAACTTAATTTAAACGATAAAGATGGCAACAAAGTTATGGCTGCTGTCCAAGGCAGACAGACAGACAGAGGGCCGGAGGGACTGGGGCGGTGCGAAACGCCCGATTCTCACCGTTGCTCTGCTTCCCTCCCTGGTCTCCCGCAGGACTTTGTAGCTGAGCTCCTGAACAAGATCCGGGGGATGCAGAAGCTCAGTACGCCCCAAAAGAAATGAGCGCGCCTCCCCTCAACCCCCACTCCCCGCAGCTGTGCCCCCCCTGCATCCCGGGCCTGCGAGGAGCGGGAGGAGCGCAGTGAGGAGCCCCGCCGGTCGGGTTTTAATCGCAGGGTTCACTCGGCTCATCTCACTCGATTTTGTCTGCGGGATTCGAATTAGCTTGGATGTTTTTCTCTACGTGTCTGTAAACGGATGGTGTGTATGACTCTGAGCTTGTGCAGAGTAGCGCAGTGTGTGGGTACTAGGAGGAGTAGTGAGGGGAAAGGCATTGGCGCCTGTCTAAATCGCAATACAATACTGTACTGTTACTGGGCTGTCACACAGTCACACACGTGGGCCGGGGGTTACAAGTAATGTGGCCTCATTTCTGTGTTTCCATTTCTTTGTCTCGACTGTATGCAGTAAAAGGGCTTCGTCTACATTTGGTTTGTAAATGAAACGGTAATCGGTTCTGTGGGTCTGCGGGGGGGGTGCAAGTCGCGGATCCGGGGTGTACGAGGTGAACGTCCCACGTGGGTCGGTTCAGCCTCGCGCAGCCGTCACGTCCGCCTGCCACTTAAAACCCGCCTCGGTAAGCCTCTGTGGGCAGACCTTCCTCCCGCCTCTGACCGAGCCTTCGCTCTGTCCCGTGGAGGAACAGTCATATCGTCCACCGTAAAAATATGAAATAGAATTTGAGGAATATTTTTAGTGAGCCCAGCATATAAATTATGCCGTTTATGTAACTCGTAGAATATATTGTAAGATCTTGCGTTAAAATACATCAACACATACTAATACATAAATTGGTAATAGTGTGTTTTGATGAACTGCGTCTGTTGCATTTATACTTAAAATACAGTCTCTGCGTTTTTGTTTCATATTTCAAGGGCGGTGGGGCTTACCTGCCTGCTGTCGACTGCGAGACGTAGAAATGGGGGATTTCAAGGCCTTGACGGGCGGCTCCGAGCGTAGGGGGAAAAGGGCAATATGGCACATTAGTTTTTTTTACGATTTTGAGGTGTGAGCATTTTGTTTAAAACTTCAGTAAACAGTAGGTTTCTCTGCGCTCATTTATCTCTGCAATAGTGATGCTACGGTAGCAGCTAAAGTAGATGAATCGGTCATTTGAAAAAGTAGAAAAGTCAAACAGTCCGTTGCACAGCATCAGCATAGTAGTTTATAAGCTCATTTCAGACACAGCAATTAATCCCGCTGACCGCTGGACTGTAAAGTTACCTATACTGCAGGTAGAACACCTTTTCTCTCTAGTGTTTAAGGCGGTTAAAGAAATGCCTTCTGATTGGATCATTACGGCAAAGTAATGCGCTTTTGTCCTGCGTTTTCTCGCTGTGGGTTTATGTGTTACGCCCAGTTTTCCAACTCGCGTGATGCCCAGAGGCGTTTGTGAACCCGGCAGCTGCAGAAAAACTCTCGTTCTGCCGGGCTGGGTTTCCGGACGTCCGGCCGCCAGCGAGGGGAACGGAGAAGACCAGCCTGCTCGCAGACACTCGGGGTCTTTGAGGGTTCGCGTGACCCCCCCCCCCCAACCGCACACCCTGTCAGATCGAGACCACATCCCCTCCCTCTGCTTTCATTAAGCACCACCGGCGGTCGGCCCTGGGTGACCTGCGTATGAGTCTGGCTAGGAAATGCCATCATGCCAGCCTCTCCTCCCTGCCTGACCGAACCCCATCTCACCATCTCCGGTCCAGCCCTCCCCGAAGCGCTCCGTCCTTCTGCGGTCTGATGGCCGATTGGTGCTACGCCGGTGGTCCTGCGGGGTCCCAGATCAGTGTAAGCGGTAGAGGTGAGATGTTGGGCAGGTGCAGACAGCGAGACGGTTCGCCGGGCCTTTGTCGCTCTCCTTCCTCCCGCCGACCTCCTCCTCCTCCTCACTCCTCCTGCCTCCCAGCGCTCATCCTCCCCGATGAGGCACATTTTCAAACAGACGTTGCCTTAGGTTTTATTTAAGTTACACAAACCAAATAAACGGAGATGTTCATCAACAAAATGTAACACACAAGAAGAGTCGGTGGAACTGCAGGCACTTCGGAGATGTAAACGTTCATCTTGACCGCTGTTTGTGACAGATTTTATGTTCCTAGGAATATGGGTAGAAATTAGACCTCTATACAGTACATTGGTAGGTGCAAATATTAACCATTTATTTGGATGGGTCAATTTTTCCAGTGTTTACCAGATAGTGCTGTTTCTTTTTTTACTGTACAGCTGCAAAAAAGGCAAAATTTAGCACTGCTGTCTATAGTTGTGTTTGGAAAAAGATACAAAAAAAATGTAGCAATATTAACTGTCCTTTTTTCTCAATTTTGTTACACTTTTATGCAACTTTAATAAAAAGATGCTGAACTTGAGACAGTTTTGTGGTTTTGTGGGTTCAATGATCTAACCGAACGACGTTTTTCTGTTAGAATTACAGGGGGGAACTTCAGAGGCGGCGGTTACAGACCTGGTTAAAACTCGATCGATTCCCTGCTGACAAAACGGTCACTGAACCGAGTTGTCAGGTTGAGACCCGTGACGGGAAACCCACTCGCACTCCTGTTCAATTACGCCAGTGTTTTGGGGGAACGGATCAAGTGCTTCTCCAGAGAAAGCCCCGTGTTTCCCGGGCTGGACTGAGATCAGGTGAGACTCGCAGAACCTGCGAGGCGCACAAGTATGGCATCCCCATAACGTCTCGTCTGTCTGCTTGTGGTTCACACATCGCAGCTTAATGAGTTTCACACCGCCGCGACACGTCTTCCACTAGGTCACAGGAGGCCGTCTGGAGGCCCGAGGCCTACTTTACATATCAGTCTTCCTCAATTCAACTTCCACGTCGTCTTCCGATCAAGAAGCAGCACTCATTACAGCAACTGTGTTCGCTTATTGCAGGGTCCGCCTCCTGCGCTTTGCACAGTCTGTGTCATTATTTACGCAGTACGTGGATGCAAAAGAACCACCCTAGAAACTTCTGCAGCTCCAACCATCTAGATTTAAGATGTAAGTACAGGAACCTTATTCGCTGCGTACCTATGAAAACAACCCACGACAGATGCTTGAGGAGGACCACCACGTACGCCGGCGCCACCTTTCTTCCTAACAAGCTCCAAATTTCTGTTGAAAAAACATATCTGCTACTACAGTATTTTCTTCTCTTCGGTGCCGATTCTACTCAAAGGCTAAAGGAAGACAGATAGACGGGTAGATGGATGGGTGGCTCGGACAGATCTGTTCTTAGGACACTTTCAAGGTAGGTCCTGCTTGCACGTGGGGTACCCATAATGCTCTGCAGGTATTTTTCAGCAAGTACTTTGTAAAGATGAGAATGGTACCACCTTCTGGAGGGAGAGGGCACGGCAAACGCCAAAGGCTGTCCGGAAACGGATCGGCGATGAGAAACGTGCAACGAATCCGAGCTTTACAAACGTCGACCGGTGTACTTCGGCAAACGGTTCTTGCCGGCAACATTTAGTGGTATATTGGGCATAGTTTTACGCAGCTTTATTTTCCATCCCCAGTGCGTGTGACTCGCAGCGGATCATCGAAGTCCTGCTAACCAGCAGATGCAAACAAGAGATCCGTTAAAAGACGAGACAGAGAGAGTAACGTTATGAGATGTCAGTAAATGTATAAATAGATTTGAATTTCAGCTAATAACTGAATCACAGTGGGCTTCAGTCAGTCAGTCAGCAGAGCCACACGCTGTGGGACAGCCTGAACGCAGAATACAGCAACGCAGACGGGCAAAATTAGTCCGGTTGTCACCTATAGGCCATAAACGCCACCCCCAGCAAAGTTTGTGAATTAGAGCTTGAACAAGACTTCACCTTGTGCTTATGAGACAGTTCTCATCTTTAACTTCTTTTAAAGAAGACAAAATATTATCTGAAATGGCAGCTTTGCCTCTTCAGCAGTGGGGATAAGACACACATAGCTGGGTGGCTCAAAGGGCCTAGAACTGGTTGTGTGTGATTTAAGTCAACTTGGAGGGACAGCGATGCTCTGTGTCGTTCCTTCTCCGCTCCTCACGTGAAACGTTAAAATGTTTTACGGTGTCATTTCAATATTAAACCCTGTCGAGTCCACACTCCCGGCCTTGTTTTATTACGCTGTTTACACAGATATTCCTCCAGCAGAAAAGCACCACATGTAGCCCTGACTGTAGTGAAGTTTACTGCCGTTTGTTTTATTAAATCCTCCACTTGTAAAAATGTGCGGAGGGACATGTAGCACGTAGACGACCGCAAGTTTTGCAGTAACACACATCAAACACGGTGTTTATTGCCACGTCTGAAAGGCTTACGGTCAGGGTTTCGCATCTGTTATTATGGATACGTTAAATGTTTTAATATACAGCAGAAAGTCTACTACGTGAACCCAGCAACGGTACCGGTTTCAGAGAATCTAAAAAAAGGCAAAAACGGGGAGGACGAGTGCAGTGCTGATACAGCCATCCCTCCATTTCTGTCTAATCGAAAACTAGTTATTTCCATTTTTTCTTTTGGGAAAAGTAACCGTTCTTCACGGGCCAAACCCCCCCCCCCAAAACAACTTTCTCAAACATCAGTCTGGCTGCATCTCCTCCCATTCCTCTTTTGACCCAGCAACCTTATCATAAAGAACCAGAACCGTTCGTTTACGTATATCTGTGGTTCTGTTTCCTGCCCACTTTCCAACACCACGAGGGGCAGGCGAGCCTCGCACGCGCTAATCTACCTTTTCAGGTGACCCACCCTGGAAGCAAATTGACGAATGTGCCGATGGGTCAGACAGTATAACTCGCAGTGTTTTTATCAGCGCTGCGGCTGGCGATTGGCTTGGGCGTTTCCGCTCGAGCGCCTCATTGGTTTGTTCCGGCACAAGCGGTCGGCGTTGATTGGCTGCTGTCATTGCGCCCAAGTAACGCGGTGCCCGAGGAAGTGACAGACTTTTCCAGTATTTGTCGTATTGCAACGCGGGTCGTTGTTTGTAAATAAAAAGAGGAACTAAAGGTAGGAAAAAGCGGTCCGTGTGCCACAATGTAGTGTCCTTTTTCAGTCATACGTACGGCGAGGAAGCTTCGTCCAGTGCGAAATGGAGAAGCGGACGCTGCTAACCGTTAGCTAACAGTGAGGATTTACAGCGAAAGTGCAGAATTCAAACTCGGCGTCAGTTGCATTCAGATACAGCGTCGGTTAATGACGACGTCATCGTTTGTTGTCGATGGACACACCTGTTAAATCCTCGAGAAACACTTAAAGTACCTGAGTTCAGACTTGGTGCGCAGGTACGGCGCTGTGGATTTTTCGTGGTCTATTTGCACCAGTGGAAACGGGTGTTTGGCACAAGCCGTTTCTTTCACCGCTTCTTGCACAAGAAGTTCTGAGAAAAGTGTGAGAGGGATCACCTGTGTCAGGTGTGTCCCGAGGCCCCCCTGTGGGCCCCGTTACGGTCTCGCTGCTCTCTCCCCATCACGTTTACTCCAAACTGTAACTGTTCTCTACTTTGAACACAAGTGTCTTTTTCCCCTCGTACTTGTACGTCCATGTGTGTGTCGAACATTTAATTTAGTGTGAAGTCTAAAAAAACGTCTTTGCTGAAAGCTTTGAAGCTCAATAGTTTCTAAAAAGGTAAATAAAGTCATGTCTTAATTCTATGGGCAGTACTACACACACACACACACACACACACACACCTCGCCAGGCTGTATCTGCCCCGGTGGAACGTAGGGCTGCTCCAGAAGGGCTATAAAGTGAAAAATATTAACTTTGATCCTTTATATTATGTATTTTGGCATGTTAGTTGGTATCCAGCTGTTTGCACTCTGTTTTATACATCAAAAGTATGAGAATCTGTGCACAGTTAGTGTGTGAGACCCTGGGACTGGTGACTAGTGTGTCTGCTGGCTGTGACTTCTGCTCCGTTTCTGGGGGCTTAAAGCCAGGCTGTGCCCTGTGTCCCCCTGGTGTGTGTGTGTGTGTGTGTGTGTGTGTGTGTGCGCGTGCGTGCAGCGATGCCTGCCCAGCCTGCCCCGCGGGACCCTGAGGAGGAGATGGAAGTGGAGGGTGAACCAGAGGTGCCTGCAGCCAACGGGGGGCTGGACGAGGAGCGAGAGCAAGCGGGGGGCGTGGGCGAGGAGACGGCAGAGGACAGCGGGGAAGACCGAGCAAGTGAAAGAGGGAGCAACTCGGAGGAAAGTGAAGCTGAAGAGGAGGAAGATGAGGAGGAAGAGGAGGAGGAGGAGAGTTCAGGTATGGGAAGGGGGCATACTATGCTGTCATATTTATTCGACCTCTGTCACTGTACCTGATTCTTAAAACACAAGAGTACCAAATTTGAAGGAGCTTGAACTTTTCAGCCAGGAAGTGTTAAAACTGTCCAGGTAAAAGTCCAGGTGTCCAAAGTCAATAGCGACTTATTCACAAAAAATGACTCCTGTAATAAATGCTAAAGGTGCTTCCACAAAGTATTAGTTGGAGGGAAACACACACACACACAACCAGGGTGTTGAGGGTTTTTTCATTTCAGTCGTGTGTCCTCAAAATTATCTATTTGTTTTTCTCAAATTCCGTTGCTGGCAAGGTCACGTGAAAGATGGAAAAATGTCCTAGAGGAATAATGTTGACTTCTGGCTTTACATCACAGAAACTCGCCATTTCAGTTAAGGGTGTGTTGATGTTTCATGTCCACTGCATAAGAAACTGATATCCAGACTCATTTGGGATATTTCTGGAACGGGATCTACTCTTCACTTAAGCAAGAACAGCTTGGTAATTGCTAGTTATCGAATATACAGGGTAAAAAATACATTTTTTTCTGGTCACTTTGGACAGAACTGTCCAATAATTTGTTTTTAACCACATGCAGTATATGGGAGTTAGTTTCAGGAGTAGAGAATACAGGAATAGAAACATATTGAAAAAATATTTGGAGAAAAAAATAACAAGCTCTTTATCTATCAGAGATGGATGACGAGGACTATGAACGGAGGAGATTAGAATGCCTGGATGAAATGTCAGACCTGGAGAAGCAGTTCCTGGAACTTAAAGACAAGTAAGCAGGGGACTGAGGTAGGGAAAAACCTTCCATTTAACCTTCGTGGCACTTCGTTCCAGCTGGCACATAATTTGTGTACTGTGCATGAGAGCCAAGTCCAAAAGTCAAGTGACTGTCAAGTAAAATAAATGCCCAATAACTTGGGGAAGGAGGGAACGTGTGAACTTTAAAATGAAATTATCCTGGGTAGAGAAGAGGAACTGAGTCGACAGGGTAAATGGAGACGAAGGAAGAATTAATGGAATGGAGACAAAGGATTCTGGGAGAGCTGCTCTTTTTCAGCATGAAATATTGCTCTGTTTGAGCTTCAGAAATTTTCGGTAAAATTTTCAGAATGTAGTGAGTTCAAAAAAAGACTTGAGGGAGAAAATTATTGAGATCAGGTTCAATGAGACTTGATTAATATCTTTAATATCCATAAATGTTTGTACTCCTGCATTTGTAGTCACACTTTATCACTTTAAAAGGTTTTGGAAATGAATCCAAACTGTTGGAGAGAACTTGAACATGCAACTGAAAAAGCTAGAGGTTTAACTATTAGGAAACTCAGTGACACTTTAATTGACTTTATCTCTCAGAAAGTTTAGCATTTTTGTAGATGTAATTTCCCTCCTTTCCATCAAACATCTCCAGACCAGAGTCTGACAATGAGCTTTCCAAGCCAGCGTTATTCCAAGGTGTCACTTTAGAGTCTCTCTCCGCACAGGTTGTTCCGGGAGCGGCTGAACCAGGTCAAGATGAAGCTGGACGAAGTGATGGCAGCGCAGGCAGCGGAGTACAAAGAACCACTGGCCGCCCTGCAGAAGAACATGCAGCTGCGCACCGAGGTTGCTGGTAATGTGGTTGTGCCACTCCTAATGTACGCCGATGATGATGATGTCCTAGCACTTCCAAATGGCAGAAAAATTGTTGCACAACATAACAGCTCAGCTGCTCTAATGATATAACAGTTCTCTAACTGCCCCAGGGGACCCTTTACATAGTATACAGGCTTTACCCCAATGTTTGTCTTATTGTTCTTGTAGGTGTATTTTTTTGTGTAGGTTTTGTTTAAAGTTACGGTTTTAAGTTTTAGAATTTACCATGTTAAGAACCCAGTTCAGGGCCGCAACAGGACTCCTCCACGGATGATGAACTTGCAGGTTCATATCCTCAACCCCCGTGCTACTTGTTGACTGAGCTGTCCTCTTCTGTCTGGCTTGCATCCAGCGGTCTACAAAGAGCTTTGCCTTCAGGTGATCAAACACAAGTACGATTGTGAAATCCAAGGCGCCCGGCAACACCTGGAGGTAGCACACCTGGCTTGTATCCGCACACATGCAGGAAAAATAGCCTGTGGGTGGCGCCATGTTGAGCTGTCCCTATTGTTCCCATAGAGTGAGCGATCACTGCTGCTGGACACCATGAAGACAGAACTGTTGGACAAGATACACAGACTGGAAGAGGACAGGCACAGTAGAGACTTCAGCTCAGGTCTGCACGCACGCGTGCACACACACACACACACACACACACACACACACACACACACACACACTTCTTGGTAACGCTAACAAACACACTTGTGAACAAACCTGCACAAAATATGTTACACAGACTGAAGGACCTACAGATGTTTTCCAGGCAGTAAAACACGTTAATACTTGCGAGCAGTACTGTGGGACGACTGTGCTCCACGTCCTGCCTGTCCTTAAACAAACCGTAAGAGGAACGTGCCAGTAGAAAAGTCAGAAAACACAGCAGCACAATGGCTCACGTCTGTTTGCGACAGTCCTCCTCCTCATCGACTTCCTCCGCTCTGCCTTCCATCACTGGCAACCCAGCTGGTCCTCTTGTTCTACTCGTCCTCATTACTCAAGTGGGAAGCAGCCATATTATACTCTGAGTAGCCAGTTTATTAGGAACACCTGTCCAGCAACATGTTGTGCCTCGTTTAGGCTTCAGAACAGCATGAGTTTGTTGGTGTGTGAATTCCACAAGATGCTGGGTGTATTGTGCAGGAATGTTGTATCGTGGTGAAATGATTGCATTGTGCTGCAAGTTGGACAGCTGCGTAGTGTTGCCGCAGAAAGTCCTTTTTACCTTGTGCCAGAGATGCTTGACAGGAGTGAGATCTTGAAGCAGTGAAAACTCGCGGCCATGTTTCTGGAACCCTTTGGTGATGATATGTGCCTTGTGACATGGAAGTGTCGACCGGAGTGTGGATAAACTAGAATCATTAAGGGATGAACTCGGTCAGCAATGATGTTCGGATACACCGGTGCCAGTCAGATGTTCTTCAGGGGGTATCGGTGGCCCGAATGTGAGCCAGGAAAACATTCCCCGCACCATCACACTGCCACTACTGGCTTTTACTGTTACTGTCAGCATAAAAAAAGAACCTGGATTCATTGGTTCAGGGAACGGTTTTCACTCCTCAGCTGTCCAGTGTGATGCTCACTGGAGATGCGCTTTCTTGTTCTTCGCTGACATCGACGCCCAATGTGGTTTTTAGCTGTTGTAAGCCATTCGAAACAGAGTCTAATAAGTGGGGCGTTCTGAGACGGCATTCTGCACACTAATGTTGAATTTGGATGTTGTTTAACTGGTTGTGGCACATCTGTTTGTTTGCACGATTCTCGCCCTTCTCCTTTCATTCACAGGATCGCCGATTGCTGGTACCTTTCCGCTTTGCGCATCATTTTCAGTAAATCCTTGAAATGATTATACGTGAAAAGCCCAGGACAGCAGCTGTTTGGGAGATGCTAAAACTGTCATGCCACATTCAGTCACTAAAGCCACCAGTTTTGCCCATTTCAGTGCTCAGTTGAACACTAACTGATGGTAGAAATGCTGGTCTGTCTGATTTATACCATACACTGGAGTCACACGATGGTACAAGTGTGTCACGGTAGGGGTGCACCTAATAAACTGGCAACTCAGAATATATGTACACAAGTTGACTGTAGGCAGGTGGAACAATGTATCCATCCAACTGCATACAGCAGAATTCATGTTTTAAACTTTTCAAGCAGATTGACACAAAGTACCCGAATGGTAGGAGCACCAGGGAGAAACAGTTAAGCATGATGAATATATTGAGGATAATGATGGATGGATGGATAGATGGATGGCTGTGACATGGGATATGATCAAATGCAGTAGTTTGAAGCAGTTTATATCAGTGTTTGCAGCAGCTCTGGCGTGGAATCGGTTGGCAGTTATTAGCCAAGTTGCGGCAGGCGAGGCTTGTCAATGGCCTGTGTTTGAACGCAATGGAGTGACCTTCTGCTGCTCCTCTGGGAGAACACAAACCCAATTTCCCGGGTTAATAGACAGACAAGTCAGCTATCAGCTCTTAAAACATTAATTACAATGTTATGAAAGTCATCACTGTTATCACCGCTGTAATTTCGGTCCTGTCACACCATTAATGTTGTCTTAATGTCAGAATAATAGAAAGCGGTTCAAAACTAATTAAAATTTGAGACAGACGAATTGCCGTGAGAATATAGGAACTGCTGTTGCAGTTTACAGATTTGTCTTGCTAATTAATTAAAACAACAAACAAAAGAATTGGACAAAACAAGTTTCTTAAACCACATTCTTACTGCTAAATTTGGTATCATTTTCCACACTTAGAAAGTAAAAATTATATCCGACTGTAGGTTCTAGAAAGAGGATGAAAACTCACCTTTTTTCATTTCTGTCACAGGTTAGGAGATAACTAGCCCTTGTTCAAACCCTAGCAAAGTCTTAGATAAATGTAGTTAACTGTGATAAATAACGTTTAACTCGTTTCACTTTGTCATTACTGTTCCTGTTCAACCACAAGGAACTCGTGCAGAAGCCATGTGTTGAAAAGTAAGGGCTATGATGATTATATAACTTACAGAACTCTCTTGAGGAGCATTATTCTCAGATAATCCTTTACTGCATGAGTTCATTGGTGTCATCATTCAGCCCCGTCCTCCTTACAAAACATCGACAGCTCGCTGGTGTTTGAGGCCATTATTTTGTGTACAGCTCTCTTAAGGCTCTGCTGCAGCATCTCACTGGGGCTGAGATTTGAACTTTGACTTGGCCAAAAACACTGAATCTTTTTGTTTCATCTGTTCAGTCGCAGATTCGCCGCTGTGCCGGCTTGCTGCGCGGGCTGCCTTCAGCTAAGCTTTAGCTGTCAAACAGATCTCTGTCTCATTTTTTTGCACAATATGCTGGGATTGAGAGGGATTCATGATGTGCTTTGGTACCTGAGGGACAAAACAGGTCTAAGTTACGAGGCCTTCACCGCCATACTTGATGGTTGCTATGGAGTTCTTGCGATGATGTGGTGTGTAGTTTTTGCCACATGTGGCACTGGGGTCATGAGTTGTTCGACATGCACTGAGGCCTGTAAACCCCTGGATAGAGGAGTTTGATTCTTGCAGTTCTTGAGTTTCACACAATTTTCCAGGACGCCAGTTTCCAGGTTGAGTAGTAAGCGTCTAGACTGGACTCTGAAAATGATCTTTGTCACTGTGGAGCGGTGGAGTCCGTGTTATTTGGAAATGATTTCAGAATAATGAGCAGCAGTGTCTTTTGACCTCGGCTTGCTGTGTAAAGACAAATCTGAAATCTCACAACCTAAACGTCACAGTTGTACACAGATGGTGGCACTTGATCGACTAGTCGTGTGCACTTGACTAGGAAAACTTGGTTCTACTGTCCTTTTTAATTGCTATGGAAACAGAAAAGGGACATTTACTCTTTGACACAAAGCTTATTTTTTGGGTCAGTAAATAATCACTCCATCTGTTATTGATAATAGCCCCCCCAGGGAGGGGCAGAGTCACAGTGGCCCAGTGCTATCTGCTGTGTCACTGTGCCTCCCGGGAATAAATAATGACTGTAAATAATGGAAAAATACGTTTGTTATTTATCACACGAGCTTAGATTTATCTCCCGTTAGGATATGGTAAAGACTGAGGTAAGGGTCAGTTGTGTCATAATCGGTGTAAATATAGAATTAGAAAAGGGTGTGCTTTGTTTTTTAACATCACAGTACAATAAGGACTTGGTTTGTTGAATTAGTCATAACGGTAAATCACTGCGAGCCAGCAGAGGAAAATATTCACAAGTACGTAGGGTGGCTCATAGCAACGGCTTTTCAGATCTCTCGCACAGTTGTTGGTCACGCAGCTACTGTCAGCTTTAGCTAATCCCCCAGGTCAGTCCCGGGCATTTATTTGGATTAAAACCCCTGCTCTGTTTACCTTGTTCACACTGTCACACCCATAATTATACGTGCATTACGGATTTCTCAGTGTCTCTGCCTGTTGCATAGTTAATGCACACAGTTACCGCTGCACAGCTTTGGTAAATACTGTTTGATAGGCTTGTTGTTTGATTAATCCTGGGCAAACAGTTCATAAATCTGCCTCTTCCTGACAAAGGTTGTTTGTCTATGTTAAACACGGTATGATGAAATACTGCGCAGTGCACACTGTGGGTTTTATGATCCGAGGTGGCCACGCTGGCAGGACGGAGGTGGCAGTTCACACAGACCCTGGTAACAGAAGTGACATACAGTAGAAAGGGGGTCAGGGCCTTTTAAGAACACCAGCAAGGCAAGGGACAAACAAAGCACTAGGCAGCTAATGTGGCAATGGAAAAATACTGGTAACAAACCCCCTTGAAAAATACACACAGTTGTAGGATTTTTCTGCATGCTCACGCCCACAATCTCTCTCTCTCTCTCTCTCTCCCCCTACCTTCTAACCCGCTGCCGCCTAATCTTTTCTTGCTTTTTGGTTGTCACTCACTTAGGGAAGTGCTGTTAGGGTATTTCATAGTAATTGTGCAGCCTCTTCACCAACTGATGTTCGAGCTTGTCTAATTTTAACCGTTATCTGTGCGCTCCTGGTCACGTCTCTTGGTCCTCCAATACCTCACAAGATGCTACACCCCTGGTGCCTGCAGATCCAGGCCAAGCTTCTGCTCAACTTGATATGGGTTCACGTAGAAAGTGTGCCATGTAGCAACAACACCTAACAGCCATGGCACCACACACACACACACACACACACACACACACACACACACCCCCCCACACACACACACACGCGCGCGCGCGTTCTGTGTTAACAGGGTTCTGCGGTTTTTTGTAATCTACAGTGCATTACGGTGTTATGTTTGTGTGAGTCACAGTTAATGAAAATGGAAAGATGGATGGATTCACTGGTGTGTTTGTGCGCCACTCATCTAATTCACAGTGCGCTGCAGTGATACAATTTTAAATATAGAAATTTACAGTTGGTACGCAGTGCCAGTTACAGTGGATCACATTGCTTGTGATGTAGTTTTCACTTAGTCGGATGTCCTGCGGTGTCTCTTGCTGTGTGTCAGAGTGGTGCAGCGACGAGGGCAGACGGAAAAAGTGTAAAAGCAGGAGTCACCCCACTGGAGCCGAGCGAAGGAGGAAAGCAGCCCTGGTGTCTGGTAAAGAGTGACGCTCCCTGAACTGGCATGATTTGAAACATCAACGTGACAAAGATCATTTTCTCCACGATAAATTAACCAAAGTAGAAGTGTATCTTCCTACGTGTTGCTTGTTTTCCATGCATCTCAGGGCCCTACGTAGTCTACATGCTGAGAGACATCGACATCCTGGAGGACTGGACAGCCATTAAAAAGGTACAGAGCCTCGGCACGTGTCGAGTGTATCCGTGAGTTAAACACACCCTCAGCCGTGTGATGTGCGCGATGCTGAATGTATCACCTTGCATCACTGTACACCAAGGCAGCGTCGTGTCGAGTGCGGTGCTGGACAAAGGCGCCGTGTGAATTGAATCTCTGGTCTTCTGACCTGTGGTCAGACAGCTGGAGAAACAGCTGATTCTCTGTGGTCAATACATGCAGGTCGTCTTTGCTGTGTTCAAAGTGAGAATAATGTATTTAGCTGGTTTATCGTCGTCTGTATTCAGGTATATTCTTTTCCACGTGTTGTCATGCTGCAGTGCGTAGTGTAATAACATTAAACTGAGATCATAATTGTGGAATAACTGCAGTAGTCAAAATCATTAGTAAGATGTTTCTGTTTCCTTTCTTGATTTCGTTACAGTTTACTTCAATTACACAGTAAAGATTACGAGCTTAATTGTTTTTAGGCTTTTATAAATTAACTAATTAATGTCAACAAGGTTCAATGCAGATTTTATTGAGTTTATAAAACACAATATTAATTTTCCGTAATTCACGGTGGCAAACGCACCGAACACCTACGTTTTCATCGGTAGACACAAATTGCGTTTTCTACACCCTAAGAGCATAACTGAGAGCTCAGATAAATCATTTGCTTCAGCACTGTTCATTCAGGCAGAAACCAAATCACAGCAGATGATCAGAATTCAGCCACAGCAAACACGAGCGCGCAGTGGGGTCCACCTGGGCCAGGGACAGAGTCCCCTGGATGTGGATGTTATGGTAAACACAGAGTCGAAGGATTAAATGTCACGTTGTGTTTTCTGTGATGCCGATTGCCTTCTTGGAGCAGAAGGTGCACTCGACCAAACACACCGGCTCGTACGAAAGCAGGTGAGCAGGATGCCGGTGGAGCAAACACACCCTCTCTGCACCTTATTTCTGCTGAAAGAATGCGATGGCACTCTGTTTACTAGAAGCTAGAAAGAAAGCAGCTTGATAAATGTTCCAAGTAGAGCTTCTCTGCTGTCTGAGACTCGGCGGTAACAAGTTGTAGGTGGCCTGCAGATCTCCTACAGATTAGTTGGAACTCAGGCTCAGATTTCCACCGTTAGCGGCAGGTGGCCGTCCTGAGGGTTGGGGTAAAATGACATCATGCTGCTGTACCATAAATGAATTATATTAACGTCACGATACGATGTGGATGTTGCTGGCAGGTTTAAAACACCGAGTGATAAATGCAGTTGAATCGTTTTGATACTGAGGTGAGGGAACCTGGGACTTAGGGTGGTGAGTAATGTTGTTTTTTTGTTCCAGCTGCGCCTTCAGCTCTTCAGCCTTGACTGGGTGGAATGAATGGCAGAATTCTAAAGCGATATAAGTGAACTGTTTTAAAATTCTGCTAAACCAGGCTGCAATTTTGAAAACGATTGTGCACAGTATTCGTGACATTTCAGTGGAACACACCAGACTGCTTTTTTATATTGACGTTCCTAATTGTTGAAGACGGGCAATGAAATGATCCAAGTTACGCTTAAGAAACTTAATAAAATGGCTCGCAGAGGCAACAAAAGTAAAAAAGATAGCCAGTGTTCTGTAAAGCCTGAGGAGGCCCGCACCGCGGATGCCGAGGGCGAGGCGGCTGTGGGTTTCTGCCCTCGCCGGCTCCGTGTGGACTTCTGTGCGACCGGCGTGCTGCTGAGAATCGCAAGGATGAGTGAGGACAGTCACGTGCCGAAGAGCCAACTGTCAGGAACACGAAAAGGAAGACGGATGAATATAAGACAGTTATGTTGCAGCCGTGTTATTAATCCAAAAATGCGTTTCTATTAGCATTTAAGCAGCGTTGCGGAGGCTTATTGAGACACCGTTGTGACAAAATACTGTTTTCACCGTGTTTTTACAGGCTAAAGCAGCACTTCTGCCCCTCAAGAAGAAAACTGAAAGTAAGTTTTGTCTCGGGCTTCATTTGGGCTTCTCCGACTCGGCTATAGAAATCTGTTTCCTGTAGGCTTTGAGACCCTGCAAAAATAATTTCCCCGGGGTACCGAGGGGTCATTGTTACCAGTGAGAATAGCAAATGGTGACATTTTAGAATGGCCCCTCTCATTTTTCTAGTAGGTTCTGTATATTTATAGTGAACTTGTGTGATGCTGTGTAAAAGGACACATTTCTATAATCAGGAGTGTGCTTTGCGCAGTGGTCCGGGGTGGGGAGGATTTCAGTGGGTGGAGCTGAGCGATGGACCCCAGGCTGAGCTCCGCCCACTCTCAGGTGTGTGTGTGTGTGTGTGTGTGTGTGTGTGTGTGTGTGTGTGTGTGTGTGTGTGTGGGGCACTGAGCAGCTGGGCCCTTCTCCTGTGGTCTCTCCTAGACAGACAGCAGTACTGCGCTCGCTGCCAGGGCGGTATACTCTACTATGAGGGGGAGCGCTTCTGCAAAGGGAACACTATCCTGCTCAACATCAAGGAGGACGGCACCTCACAGTCAGTCTGCCTCCCTGTCTGCTTCCCTTCTCCCTGTCTGCCGCTGCTGTGTCTTTGCTGATGGTGAGGGAGTTCTGTTCTGTACTGCAGAGTAACAGGTGTAGGAGGAAGTAAGAATCGTAGGGACAGCTGATGTTGGAATGGTCTGAGCAACGATGCACCCCACAGATGCACGACCGTCACAGACGCTCAGCACGATTCGACAGATTCGGTTAGGATGCTGTCTTCCTTTAGCAGGAACAGCAGACCTAGTCTGAACCCAAACGTCCTCTCGCTTTTAACCTTAGACATATATCAACCGCATCGAATGGCACTGCAGCAAAACATTTGTAGAACAAACACTGGACCTGCGAGAACTTCAACTGCTTTATTTAACCTTGTCGTCGTAGAAATTAACGGAAAATGAATACCTGTCACCTGTGACGACGGCAGTATGTAATTTCTGGCAGTTAAAACGTCGGGGTTTGTGTACAGGTAGCCCACAGCTTATGATGGGGTGACCTTGTCGTAAGCCCACTTCTGTCTCCGGCGTGAATCCCCTTATACCGCATTATGTAAACAAGATATAAACAATGAACACATATACGTGCTGTGTTGTAGAATAGGGTTTTATTATATTTTTTCAATAATAATGTAGAATAATAAAAAAGATTACAGTGTTATGCTGCTGCATTTTCGCTTTCATTTGTCAATCTATTTTCTATTTACTTTTCCTTACTTTTTCAGCACCAGCGCAGCACTCGCTCATTGCTTGCTGATCTTTGTAAATAAAAAATAACGTGAACGGAATCACGCAGTAAAAGTTGTGTAAATAAAACAATGGTTTTTGCAAATGAAATGCAGTCACTGCTAGACACCCAAATATTGAGACAAAATATTATAAGTAAACATGAGGACTCAGAAATAATTGTGTGCTAATGTTGAAATGATACCACTATAGAATAATAATGGCTGGCAGACTGTCATACAGTAGCAAATATGGATCCCGGCACAGACAGCCCACACCGTGGTACCACTTGCAGTTCACGACATTATGACCAAACATCAGGACCTGAAAATAAAAATATCAGTTGAACAGGGTGGCCAATGTAAGTGGGACGTGGAGGACTACCTGCACCCGAAGCTGAGCTTTAGGTATCTTCGTAATGGTCAGATTTCTCAGCTCAGCCCTGCAAATGAGTGCTGTCCTTCTCCCCGTCTCTCGCTTCCTTACGCGCAAAGTCTCCGGCAGACATCGAACTGTGGCTTTTTCTCTCAGCGCAGCGGGAGCGGGTTAGATGTCTTTAACAGCCCGCGGTTTTGGGGCTGACTATCGTTTATCAGTTTTGACATTTGTGAAGAGGACAGAGATAAAGGTAAAAGTTGACAAGTGGCGTGGTGTTACAGGGGACCGATGAAGCGAATTGAAATGGGCTTCTGTTGTCGCAGGGCGGTGATAACGGCAGTGAGCACGGGGGAAGTGTGGCTGAGGCGCACGGACGGCAGCAAGACCAAGATCTATGTTTCACAGCTGCAGAAGGGCAAATACACCATCAGCAAGGCCTGAGGGGGGAGACGGTCCAGCAGAACACATCCCTGGATGCGCAGGCCGCACCTGCCCTCTGCTGCAGGCTCTCACCTGAAATTTGCACTTGAATGAGCACTACTAGGACTGTCACCACGATATCCTTAACCTCAGCTATTTATATGGTTTCTGAAGTGTAGTTTTCCCAGAGTTGGTGCTTTCTAATAGACTATTTAAAAGGGATTTTAAATAACCATGTATTTGCTTTCAAAAATATATATTATTGTCAAAAAATGAGGACGTAGTTTTGTTGCCGATGTGATATTAACGTCACGCTAATAACGGTGTCACGCGTGTCACGTTACACGTTCTTCACACGTTGTTTGTTTTTAATTGCATTTCCTTCACTTGTTTTCAAAAGTTTCTACCGCTGCAGTCAGACACACCGCAGTGGTGTGCAGTACGGCAGGTATGTGGCTGTGGGACTGACGTCTGGAGTGTTTCCAGCTCCGTCTGGTGTTTGTGAGTTTCTGCGATGGGTGACAAGGTGAGGAACGCTGTGTTGGTTGGATTAAATCAGCCGCTGTTAGAAGACTGTGGAGGCAAATGGATTTTTATTTTGAGCCGTTTTGATTTAGTTTTAATTTTTGGTAAATTGAATAAAAATGTTAAAATGAAAAGCTATTGAGGGATATTTGTCTCATTAACCTTTTGAAAATGGCCAGAAACTGACGATGTTCACACACACTTATGGGGTGACAGGTTGAGGAAGTTAGAGATGAAAAAAAATATTTTGTGATCTTACCTTAGTTTTAATGTTATTTGACGTCCCAGCAAGGGTGTAGTTTCACAGCTTGGCACTCGGAGAGTCCGGATGGACTTTGACCGGGAGAAGGTGGGTAAGGATAATGGATGGATGTTATTGTTAAAAATAAAACAATGAAATAAGCGTAAGATATTTTAACGTTGTATCACGTTCTTTCGGGACGTCACTGACGGGTTAAGGGGTGTCGGTTTTATTATTTGAGTGCCGATTCCCCCTTTGACGGGGTGGCATCGTGTTCAGGACGATACCCGCCGGCTCCCTGTGGTTCCGGGCTAGGGTCCGCTCCGCCGTCACCTTGGCAACCGCTTGTGATGTTCTCATGGCCTTTGGGCGAAGTTGCAAGTTAGCAACACAGACGTCGTGCAGCTCCCTATGTTGGCCGTGAGGTGGCGCCAGTGGCGTCATCCTCCCAATGAAAGAGCACTTTGTGACATGAGTGTAGTGATGTTCTGCACCGTAAATATGAAGCCTCCCATCAATGAGTTTGTAATTTTGCCGCCAAAGCCTGAGCTCCTTCACCACGGTAACATCAACTTTCTTTCTCGGCCCACATGTTTTCAGCTGCGCGTAGCGAGAGGGGCCAAATAACCCGAACAGCTGAAGGTTCTTACGCGGTTTCGACCGTTTTGGGAAAAGCGTCACACTTTTAACCTGCTCTCCTTAATATGAATTAAATGTCGGAAGTGAAGTGGCAGTCTGTGCTCGCAGCTCTGGCGAGAGTCACGGTTTTACCGCAGGGAGCTGAAGCCTCCCAAAGACTCTCAGATGACTGGTGCAGTTTATGAGTCACCTTGGGACCCCCGAGTGCTGCCAGCTCCGCGCTGAAACAGATTAGTCAATGTTTTAAATTCCACTCACTTTCAGGTATTAGTTTGCTGTGGGATTTTTTTGTGTTTCTCAATCTACTGTAAACAAGGTACAATGATTTTCGATATTGGAAAGGGGGACTGAAACCTGGGTTTAAGCACAGCCATGCAAAATTGTATTTTCCAAGCAAAAGTATCATTTTGTACTGTGTAGAAGTTTCAAATTGTATGATTAATTTGAAGACGTCGTAACATATGGTGAGCATCTGCTGGATTATGGAGATACGGCATCTATACTGTAATGTTGGCCTGTCAGCTGTAAAAGCAGTTAAAATGAAAATATCACACATACAGTGTTATCTGCGGGCAGCAAATGAAGGACTGTTTGTGGAAATGATCTCCGTTTAAAGACGCCTGCCTGCCTGCCTGCCTGCCTGCCTTCAGAAAGCTGTAAATGTGATATGATTGAGTCGGAACTGTATTTTCTCCTAAATTTGAGAACTAATTTGTTTTTCCTCAGAACTTTAAAAACAATAGCTGGGCAGCGCCAACTCAAAATTTCAATAAAGTTTTGTAATTGTGTTTAATTTGCTGTTAAGATCACTGCTGCATTGTGGGAACCCAGGAAGCCGCCACACAGGCACCGTGCGATGACTTGCATCAGTAATGGATTAAATTGCTCGTGACGGTAAATATTTATGAACCGTCAACTTTCAGAAAAAAACCTGCATGGGTCAGATAAGGAAACGCTGCATTATTGGAAATGACCTTCTTGTACAAAAACCTTATTCTTCACTCTTTAAAACGAAGGCCCGCTGGGGCCTCTGGAGGGTTTCATCCTGTTCTGGGAATATTCCACCTCTTTGCAGATGAACGGTTGGGACTGGAACACTGTCACGCTTCACGCATATTGACAAAAGACAAAATAATAGCTCTTTTCTGCGTTTCGGTCCCACTCGTGTGCCGTTTTTCCATCTGGACAGGGCAGCGGAGGCACGGAGGCGGCGGCGACTGCGCAAGTCGGTCCGTTTGCAGCGCTGGCTGATCCTTCCTGGCCGCGTTGCGTGAGGAGCAGCGCCGTTACTCTGCTCCCTGTCCTCCTGTCCTTCCCCTCGAGTCCCGGGGGAGCCGAACACAAAGACTCCGCTACGGACTGTCCAGCGTCCGTGGCCCCGCCGTTCCTGTCCCCTCCTTCCGCTCAACGGCAGCACTTACCTGTAGGCTTGCCCCTTCTCCTAGGCGTGATCACGTCCGGCCCCCGATCAGGCTTGTCCTCAATGCCGCTCAGGAGAAGGAGGGTCACCTCAGTCAAACGTCTGACACGCGACCGACCCCCCCGTCCCCGCCCCTGAGACAACATGCCAATATTTCGCCGGCACAAGGTGTGTTTGCGATATTAATGGAAGAATGAAAAAGATGTATGACTGGCGCTGCCTCAGCGAGTCCTCACCTGCCGACGCCGCCCCCCCAACCCCTCCCACCGGCCGTGCGCATCATCTGGCCGAGCTTCTCCAGACGTGGATCGGTTTCTCCAGATGGCAGAGCTAAATTTGGACAGATTTAAACCCAAAACCACACACAGTCCCACAAGCAGCCTCTCATCTGCTTCACAGTCACCCACACCCCCCTGCAACACCCACCCACGACGCATTTGAAACTCACTCCTACACGCAAGTAACGCGAACCAGTAAACACAAACTTGTAAAGAAGGCGCATATGCAAACCTGAGGAATATTTAAAAGCACCACTTGAAATGTGTGTCAAGCGCGGAGCTTTTGAGGCGAGTGTGTGGGGCGAGAGCGGCTCCCGTCTACGGGGGTGCGGTGCTGCCGAACCGCCGCGTGGATGAAAGCGCCTGCAGTCATTAGATTATTTCATGGCCACGTCTCCTATTAAGAGGCACAGTGACTCACGAGTGAGTGTGAGTTTCTAAAAGGTCACCGGAGCTCGGAGGGATCAAAGACAGACCCCCCCCCCACCCACCGTCTTGCTCCCCTTCCTTTTCTTGCCCTTCTGGGGAAAGACATTTCCAACCTGTGGTAAATATAGTTCTTAGAGATACTATTCTGAGACTTCACAGAAACACTCTGTGTGAAGCTGGGGAATATGAACCTGCGACTCTTTCTAAAGGCTGTGTTAACTATATATCACACCCCCCCCCCCCCCACACCCAAACACACACAGACGCTACACCCCCGTGCTCCGTCCTGCCCGATCCCACCAGCNCACACACAGACGCTACACCCTCGTGCTGCGTCCTGCCCGATCCCACCAGCGTACGCCGAAAGGTGCAGTTAAGCCGTAATACAGCAGCGAAAGGAGAAATAAAAATGGCAGCTGTTTTTCTTCAAAATGCCACCATTTATTTCAGGGCAACAAAAAGTAACGGTGACTGAAACTGGAGAATCCTGAGTGGATCTGTGTGTGAGGGAGAGAGCAGGAATTGGACTTAGGTTGTGTGTCCTCCCTTTGTGTAAGTGGCGTGTGTGGTGAAGGGACCTGCCCGCGTGACGCGTGTGGCGGCCGCGCTCGGCCGTGTTGGGCGAGAGCCGACAAGACGGAGGGTGCGGAGAGGGAGGCTGAGGGGCAGAGACGGACCTGGAGGACACCGCGGGAGAGGACGGCTCGGCGTCGCGCTGATCTCCGGCTGAGACGTGTCCACCACGCGAGCAGAAGATGAGAAGAGGCTGTACAGATCCTTGTCTGGCAGAATCACACAGCTGTGTTCACGCTGCTGAAGGACCTCTGAGCCGGAGAGTCGCAGCGAAGCGCAGCAGGAACGCTGGTGTGGAAGGAGGCGGGCAGAGACACGGACCCAGCGAGAGAGCTGGGAGTGAGAGAGACGTGAGGAAAGGAGCCGGACATCAGAGAGCGGCTTTGGGGAGAAGAGATCCATTTGTCACCGCGGCCCCGGGGACGACGAGGGTGACGCGCTCGCAGACAGGCCTCAGCGCGCCGCCGGCCACCTCACGGCCGTTTTACTTTACCTTTAGTTAGAAACGCTCCCCTTGTGCAAGAGCATCGTGACACGGCAGCACCAGGCTGGGAGGAAGAGTGAGAGTAGCAGAAAGATGGTGAGATGTTCAGAAAAGACGGAACGCTTCACCCAAAGTCATCGTTCCAGTCGGGCTTGAGAGCAAGGGGGGCCATAGATGGGAGGGAAAAACACTGAAAGGAATTCACAGAGGATGGAGGTTCTGTGCTGGCATTTCCCATGAGGCTCAGGAGCCAGACGGTAAGGCTAGCAAACAGATCGTCTCACCGCTACATCCAGAACCGAACCTCTCGGCTCCTGACACAGTGAGCGCTGGCGTTCGGCCCAGCCGCACCCCGCGGGCTACAGGGGGCCGGCTTTGATGGCGCCGCTGGCTCTGCGGGTCCAGAGCACAGCCACCGGGAGTGTGTTTCACAGCATCGATGATGCGACGCCCGACACTAACAAAAGTATTCCGGCCAGAGAGCCGGAGCAGGACGGACCCGACCTGCTTATTCAAAACCAAGACAGCTTAGCCGACCGGGTGTTAGCCCCGCGGCAGCACCGCGCTACAGATCCACCAAAGACGTTCCACCGCGGTGAGGAACAAAGAGCTCGGGTGACGCAAACGGGGAGGAGACGACGAACCAAGCCGGCTGCCTGGATGTCACAGAGCAGAGCGAAACATCTCCGTGCCCTGTGGCTGAACGCGCTTCGTGTTCACCTCACATCCGCAGCGTGACGCTCTGCACAGCGACGGGAAACGGCCGGAGGAGCTAGCCAAAGATGGCCGTCGCCTTCGATATGTTTCTTATTTCATGTTTCTCCCCCCATTTCCAATCGATACCTTACTTTCTGTGAATTCGTCCATAAACGGTTCACGCCTCCAATGGCCGTCAGCCTCAGATATAGCAAAACATTGCACTTCCTGGTCTGGACCCGGTCTTTTCCAGAGTCTCCCGTGGTTTTGGTCAGACATCAGTTTCAGTGGGAAAAGGCCTTACGAACGCGGTCACGAAACTCTGAAACCGTGGCTGAAGGCCGCTCTCGCGATTGGACGCTACCGGGAGCCCTCGAGACGGCCACCCGCTGCACGGCGCCACCTGCGGGCCCGCGAACCCACGGTCAGTTCACAGCAAGCGGGGAGCGGGGGGGGAGCCGGGGCTCAGAAGCAGAGCCGGGCTGGGTTTTGTTGGGAGCCCCGGGGGATTGTGGGATACAGCAGCGCACGTGATGCTCGCTGCTGCACGATTTGAAAGGGGAGACACAATGAGGAGCGACACCAGAGCCCCCAGCTGGGCATCGCGGGGGGTGGAGAAAAGAGGACATTTAGACGAGAGGAAGGAAGACGGAAATGAACAGAACTCCTCTGTCCGACGGAGGAGATTCATCTGTGAAACAGGGAAATGTTCCTCACGCGACGAGGCCGCGTCTCCCAGCGTCTCGCAGCGTTTTGCTCCAGAATATTTTTCACAAGGAAAAGTGGGAGAAGTACAGGAAGGTGGTAAAAAGGTGCAGCGGCACTTTTCCGCGCTGAACGCCAAAATGCCATCCCCCCCACCCACCCCCCACACTTGCACGGTCACGAGCTGCAGGACACCCGCTCGGATCGAATCCGTCACGTCAGGCCACGTGCCTCACGATCTGGGCGCTTCCCAGCTACTCATGCACAGACAACACCATCCGCCCCCCGACAACAGCACGTGTCGGCGATGAGGATGTTCATCCATCACTTTCCCAGTCCTGCAGGCATAAATCCCGCAGCCTCACTGCGTGGACATAGAAATGGCCCCTGCCTGCGGACCGGCCCTTCCCACAATGCTGCGCCCCCACCGTCCTCCCCTCTGCTCCTGCTTGTCCTGGTGTGTGTCGCACGGTGAGATGAGCGTCTGCACCACAGGGTGTAGAGAAGCCAACAACAAGAGAGCACAGATATGGACGTGTCACTGGCGGGTGACGGGTTCAAGTCCCAGAGACGGCAGTGATCGGGTAAGATCTGCGCAGTAAAACACCCGGCTGTGCGAACGCCAACGTTGCCGAGCTGCGCGCCAAAATACTATTTTCAGCAGAACTCGCCGACCGCGCTGCTCTCCTGTCCTCAGGTCGTCTCGGTCCTGCCGGCTGCCGCGGAGGGACAAGAAGTGACCCGGAGGTGTGAGGAGCAGCGGCGGGGCTGGAGGAGGAGGCAGGCCCCCCCGTGGAGTCTGAAGGGAGGAGAAATGAATTGCAGTCGCCGCTGGATCGATACCCTGATGGCTCAAGGCAGGCGCTGCTCTGGCTGACACAGCGCAGTCATACATTCTGCCCTTTATAATGAGCCCAGTTCCCAGATGCACAAGTACAACATAAATAATGTGCAAATTAAAGACGAAACGGGAGAAAATACCTCTTAAGATGAACACACTTGCAATTTACAACGGCTGCAGTGAGTAAGTAGTTACTGCCCACGACTTCTGGGTTTGTTGTAATCATCTACATATCTCCTGCCGTCTGGTGTGGGATGATGTCAGCAGGAGGTCCTCCCAGTCAGTAGGAAGCAGGAGAGTTCCCCAAAGGCGGGTCCCGCGTGAACATCAGTCCCGCTCGCGCACAACACGCTCGCCGGCGCTCTCGGGTCTCTCGGCCAGGCGAGGGGGCTGCCGGCGCCCCGGACAGCGTGGCGCCGCTGATGCTGAGACTCGGGTTGCGCGGCGACGAGTCACACGTGGCACCAATTTCAGACGAAGCCGAACTTTCTTTTTTGTTTCAATTTTAAAACATTGGATTCGTGAAGCAAAGACATTAACGTGTGGCAGTAGACTTTGAAGATGCCTCCTGTTCTTTACCATTTGTGTGTGTGTGTGTGCGTGTGTGTGTGTGTGTGGGAAGGGCCTCCACCAGGCCAACAGCAGAGCACGTTCTCAGCACACATCTTCAAGATGGCCTCCAGATGTAGAGATGAGCACAAATGTTTTGAAGAGATTGATGCGTCTTATCGGCAGCCAAGCATTAAACTAACTTAGCGCGAGAACACGGGCACAGCGCAGAAACGCAGAGCTGCTCCGAAGCCCCATCTTCCTCTACCTTCCGAGACGGCGGCCATTAATAATCCTCGACACGGTTCTTCACGGTGACGCTTACAAAGCTGCCAGAGATTAATGGTGTAATTGACAAGTTTACAACGTTGTTTTGGTTACAATGGAGACATTACAGCCTTATAATTTATTTCACTAGTGGAGGGGAGCGGTTGTGAAGGCTGAATGCATCACGGTTTCCCTTCGGGGGGTGAAAACACTCGGGTCACTCAGATTTGCTCTGGACTGTTGTGTCTGTGCTGTTGATTCTGTTCGCTTTAGGCTGGAATAATGAACACCGTCATATAACTACACGGCCCCCTGTTCTCAACCCGTTTTCTAGTGGCCACCGGATCCGAGTTCGGGCCGTTTTCCGTGTGTAACTCGGGTTTCGGTTCGTCTCAGTAGCTGCCGTGCCACGTCAGCGCCCAGTGTGACAGTGGACACGTCTCTCACACACACACACACACGGGAAATTTACCAGCACTCAGAAAATGAAATTATTTGATATATATACCTGCAACAGCGAAAGCCGAACTGCTCCACTGGCCCCCCAGGCTGCCGTGTGGCTCCTGCTAACAGCCTGTTAGGGTAAAAGGCGTTACAGGCTGAGGGTCAATATGACTGTGACAGTGACACGTCAGTCAGCAGGCAGACACACACACACACACACACACACACACACACACACACACCCACCCCTAACTGTTTTATTTCACCTTTATTTGTTATATTTATTTCATATTAAAACTACGTGATTAACGGTCTGAAAAACGAAAACACGACGGCCTACCTGAAAAAACAAAAGTAAAAAGGGACAGAATTCAGAGAAAATTTGAAAGCTGATCCCTCATTACTAATGTGTTGAATTATATAAATAAAATGTTTTTTTCTTCCAAATCTGTTTCTTTTCACTGTTGCAATGAGGGATCAGCTTTATTGAATTACGACTGACTTAGGCTTCTTTAAACTGTATTTTAACTGAAGCCCGAGCGACACGGAGAGGGAAATGGGGCTCCTGCAGCTATGACTCTGCAATCCAGCTCACGGTTTCAGCTGGGAGACGGGGGGAGGGGGGGGCTCTGTGTTTCAGTACTGCTTGTTTTCTCGGTCCACTCGCCGGCAACATCAAAAGAAGGGCACCGACATGAAAGCGGCTCGGAGACGAGAGCGACTCTCCCCATTTACACACGTTCACCAGTGAAGGTCTGAAACACGTGTCGGCTGCTTCCTCATCCTCACCGCAAATCCAGCCACCTGGAATCAAACACATTCACAGTCCGCACTTAGGTGTGAGACAAGGAACGAACTGTCGTGTGCATCAGTCTCAGACACAATAAGACCTTTATTATCTTTTCAGTACAGGAGGATGACAAGTCCACAGGTATTCGGGCTGCGGCCAAAGACCTGGATTCACTCGGCAGCATCCGGTTCATCCATAAAGAAAGAAAGAAAATACTGCGGTAAAAGAGGAAATAATAATTGTCCTGTACCGTTAATTCCAGTCATTTAATGTGATATTCCGAACTAACTTTGTGCTTTTCCTGGTTAACTCAGCTCCTCAAAGCAGCTGTTGGTTTCAGTATAAAAAAAGAAGACAGAAATCACGCGGGAAACAAATGTGTGCAGTTAAGACAGCGTTTTTCTAGACATTCTACACAGAGACGCGGTGAAAGATGTCGGTTTTCAGTTGATATAGGTAGACACGATGTGCGGTTGTTCCGAAAACCTGGCGAACGTGGAAAACACTGAGGTGACACAGAACCGCTTTGTGCGAGTCAAGCGTGGAAACTGTATTACAGCAAAGCAACTGTGTGTAACAAGACAAGATTATTGCTATAGTAAAAACTTCAAGATGCCCCCCCCCCAGCCGTCTCCTGCCTTACGTTCGCACTTTGTTCCACTCCGAGGCCGGACGCCAAAGCGAGGATGAATAATTCAGACACGAAAATAATTGTCTGCTGCTGTACACTGACTGCATGTTGTTCCAGTTTCTTCCCAAAGCCCACAAACTGCGGCGTCTCTCACACCAGGCGGACTGAAGTTAAAGTTACAAACAAAACGTAAGACAAGAGGAGCGGCTGCCTCAGTCCCCCTCACACACACGCAGGGTCAAGGTGGGCCGGGTCGCCGGCTGCGAGGGAACCTCCCGCGTTCCTCATTAGCTCTGCTAATCGCAATTTCATTTGTTCATTCATTTCTAAACTAGAGCCATTCATCTAAAAATAATTCTCATTTTTCCTCCACGACTGGAAACAGTGAAGCAGAGGGCTGCTTTGGCTAAAGGAACCTATACAAAACACCCTGGCCATAGATAGAGAATTACTAGAGTGGTCCCATTTTGTGCTCTTATTATTATTATTATTATTAGTATTATTATTATTATTAGCTTTACTAACTGGGTGCATGTTAGCAATAGAGCAGAGGTTGTATGGGAGGCCCCACAATCCTATCAACTTATCACATACAAACATTTATTCTGTCCTGGATGTAGATCCACAATTGAATTTGGACAGAATTTTCCCAGAGCCTCCCCCATATATCCATTACCCAGAATGCTCACATTAGGACCACTAGGCTAAACGGAGAATAAAGCACTTCAAGTAAGTCTATAGGAGCTGCTCGCGGCCTCGGGGACGGCCGTTCCTACTGGTCGATCTCGAGGATGAGGTCTTCGCCCTCCAGGTTGGCGTCGGGCTTCACGTACACCTTGGCCACGGTGCCGGCCAGCGGCGAGTTCACCACCGTCTCCATCTTCATGGCGCTGAGCACGCAGAGCGGCTGCCCCTTCTCCACCTTCTGGCCCGCCTTCACCTTCACCTCCACCACCTTCCCCGGCATGGGCGCGCCCACCTGCCCCCGCACGTCCTTCAGGGCCTTGGGGTGGAAGTGCATCTCCTGAGCGGGACAGCAGGGGACAACATTTAGGAGGTGGACATACAACCAAAAACCCTCTCAATCTGCATGCCTTCGGCACACGTCCAAACGCACAGATACACCACAGAAATCCGAACGACCGGGTATCGCAAAACACGTACAAGCGTGAAACCCCCGCCCCTCCACCCCCACCACCACACACACTCCATGTCCTGCCTCACAATGCTCCAGTTTATGAGACGGCCATTTTATGAGCGAGTTTGAACCTTGGATTCCATTTCAGAGCTACTTCCCACATTCGAGAGAAATGCCCTAAGGGTAGAAATTACAGCTGGATTCTTCCTTACTGTGTAGGAACACAGACTGTGAGCAACATCACAGCCACCATGAGTCTCTATCTGCTCTCTCACTTCTTCTGTACCAACAGGACCACATATAAGCAGGACATGGACTCGAGTTCCTTGTCTGACGCGTTTCATTTTTACATCCAGCAGGATATCAGACCCACATTAGTAGATCTGACTAGTTTTCACAGCGTTTGTCATTGCAGGGTGTTACGCCTCTCCTGTTCAGCGCAGCGCAAACTGCTTTCGTCCATTTCATCCCCAAACCTACGTCCAGCCGTCCATCACCCAGTTTGCCACGTAGCAGCAGGTTAACAAGCCTTAGCGGGAACCAAGACAGCCGCCTTGTTCCTTCGTCCTGCCGCGGCATCTCACCGGGGTTGAGGTCTGACTTGGCCGTTCCGACCCATTGATTCTTCTCCTTTTCAGCCGTTCCGTTGTAGATGTACTGGTGTGTTTGGGGTTACTGTCCTGCTGCATGATCCTCCTCACATTTGCATCTAGAATACTCTGGTATAAAGAGGAGTTCACGGTCGGGTTCGTGACTGCTAGGTGTCATCAGCTCTCCACCGCTGTGTGCCCAGGCGTTTGTGGAGATGTGCTGCGTTTGGTTTTGGCCAATCATGCAGCGCATCATGACCAGACATCTCCACTTTGGTCTTGTCTATCCCAAGAACATTGCTCCAGAAATGTTGCACTTTGCCCAGATGCAACTTTGCAAACCTAAGCTGAGGATCTGAGAGAAGGCGCCTTTCTCCAGGCTACGCTTCAATGAAACCCATATTTGTTCGGTCTTTTTCTAACGTACTTGAACTTTTAATATTTAATATGTTAACTGAAGCCCGCAGATCCCTAGATGTTGCTCTTGGCTTCTTTGCGATTTCTCTGAGCAGCAGCCAGACTGAGCTCAGGGTTGAATTTGCTGGGACTCCCGACCGCTGAGAACGTCGGCAACCGTGTTGACCGTCCTCCATGTGTAAATAATCCTTCTCGCTGTGGAAAGATGGAGTTCCAACTGTCTGAAAATGGCCTTATAGCCCTTCCCAGGTGGAGGAGCAGCAACATTCCTCCTCCGAGTTCACCGCTGACGTCTTTCCTCCTCGACACTCACCTGTGATCCCGATCTTCAACCGTTCCGGAGCCGCTAATGACCTTTACTCCTGTGTAAGAGGTAAGGATGAACCGAACTCTGCCCACATGATTTCTGCATTTTGTTTCACGTAACGCGATTTGCAGCACCGTTGAGGGGTTCCTTCCTTCTTCACGCGACTGTATTTGGGTGAAAGGCAACTCAGTCTTTTTGGCCTCAGAACTACATCACAAGCCCCCCCCCCGTATAAAACGGCAGGAAAAACACGTCATCGTTTGATTTACGTGCAGATGTTCCAGATGTTCCAGTCGCACACAAACATCAGACTCACGCGTTTCCTAGGCAGGTAAACAGTGTAACAACACAGCATTATTCGCACAAGATGGGCAGCAGGCAGACGTGTCACGTGGCCCCCAGTGGGGAGCTGTCAACCCCTCGGTCCCCCACCTTCCGCCCCGTGCAGAATAACCCCCCCGACGAGAGAAACCGTCCCTGTTTGAACTAAGTTGAGAGAGGAGTGTGGCTGAAACTGGGCCAGTGACACGTGCCCAACGCAGAGACAAGACGGACCCGAACGCCATGTGCGATCGCAGGGGCGGCAGAGCCGTGAACCTGAGCTAAACAAGCAAGGCGGCGCTGTGCGGCGCGAATGAGATTACCGATATACGAGCAGCGCAATAAGATGCGTCAATCCTTTGCACAATGGAGCCCAACAGAGCTCCCCGGGGGCCTCTGTCAATGGGGGGCTTAACCGCCGGCACTGGCGGCAGCACATCCTTTCTGGAGCCCGGCCCGACAGACAACCCAGCAGTAGTCAGTTAAGTGTCCTCTCCCCGACCCCCCCGGGGTGATGCCCTGAGCGCTACACGGGGGGGGGGCAGGATGGGAGAATCTGGTCACGGGACACGCCCACACCGATTGCCCCCCCCGGCTCACACTCCCTGCCCTCACAGCAGCTCTTCGCCCCTCTTCCCAGGCCTAAGGGTGGTCTGCATCACAGAAAAAGGGGGGGGGGGTTTACACCTGAGGCCACACGACACACACACACAGCTCCTCAGACCCCGTCCAGGTACAGTGGAGTCTCCTGGTCCCTTTTGGTTTTACACCACAGCGACTCTCTGAAAGTCACGCAGACCCTCACCTTGACCGCACTCAGCGCTGCGCTGTACTTTACTTTTCATTATGACCATCTGCTCAGTTTATGTTCTATGAAAAGTGCTGCATGCTGTATTACCTCCATTATTATTACTACCACTGTGTATTGTCTTTATTATTTTACTGTTTACTGCTTAAAGTCCACCCGCCCCCCCGGGACACAGCAGCAGGGTGGCAGTAAGGGCACCGGTACCTTCATGGCAGCTGCATCCTTGACCAGGACGGACCTCAGCTGGCCATTGAGTTCAAAGAAGACCTCCCTCTGGCCAGCCTTGTTCAGGTCCCCAAGGGCAAGGGCTTTGATGTGGAGGGTCTTCCCTCTTTCCAGCTCCACCTGAGAGAGACAGAAAGCAGTGGCGACGTCACCCAGGCCGCAGCGAGCGCCCATACGTTCGCGCACTGTTGAGGACAGGAAAGCGGATCTTCTGGGTTCCTCCTGTCCTACTGCTTCCACAACGGCCACAGTGAGCTGCTGTTCTGCAGGCTATTCAGCCGGCGACAAGTTCAGCAGCTTTCGGTGGGAAAACCTAACAAGTTTAATGGACTGAACATAAGTGGAAACAGTTGCCTTGGTGCCTGAGTGGAACACAACAAAGAAGATCGTCGGACCCTTCGCGGCAGATCTCTGCGCGGTCGAGGTACCTGTGGCTCTGACACCCCCCCCCCCCCCCCCCCCCCCCCCCCCCCCCCCCCCCCCCCCCCCCCCCCTCCCCCCCCCCCCCCCCCCCCCCCCCCCCCCCCCCCCCCCCCCNCCCCCCCCCCCCCCCCCCAGCTAGTTAGGAATAACTGTTGAAGTTTAGCAAATGACCTCAAATTCTTCAGCGATCTTGGGCCCGTCCAGGAAGAGACGCGTGTTGAGGCAGTCGACGGGGCCGAAGTTGGACGTGAACTCCTTGAACTCCTGAAAGACCTTGGGGTACATGGCTGCCGACATCACGTCCTCGGGGGTGATGTCGTCCCCGTGTGCTGCGCGAAGCTTCTGCTCCAGGGCGTCAAAGTCCAAGGGGGGCAGAGAGGCACCTGGGCGGCCCTCCACCCGGGGGAGGGACTTCAGCACCTGTCCAGAGACAGAATAAACCCGTGAGTAGAACTTACAAACCATACAAACCCACTGCAATAATTACCTCTTTACAGCGGCACTAAATGCACGTTAAACACGAATTAAATCCAAAACTGGAACAGATGCAAGTCAACAAAAGGCAGGAGCTTCACTGGGAGGCTGTCAGGCTCTGATGCCGCAGAGGAACAACTGGTCTGACTGTGTGGGACTCATTATTTGGTCGGGTCGGGCAGAAGGTGCCACAGGATCCCTCACCGCGACTCAGAGGAAACAGAAATAACCAAACAAAGGTCGGTGTTCCTCCATCACCCAGGGGAATGCCAACAAATTTATCCCGCAAACACAAACGGCGCACCGGTGGCAATGCCACTCGCTCGGATCTAAAGCCGCCCCACTGAGCTTTTCTTCCTCCCGTGCTCAAGCACCTACGTGAAGAATTGTAGGGGCCGTTTCAAAGGGAATTAGTTTCTTTTTTGAACTTATTAGGTATTCCATTCGTTTCTCGAGTCCCGCGTGGCTCTCGGCCGACCCGTGGTGTCGCCGGGTCCTCCGACACGACGGCACCTCCCCGGAAAGCAGAGAAAATGCGCAAATCGTTCACTGTTAATTGGACTTTCACAAAGCCCAGCGTTCCCTTTTCTGCCGGTAATTCTCCATTCACACGGTCGCAGGCGGCCACTGAGCCGCTGCAATTTGAACGTGGGGGACCACTTTGTTGGCTGAGCTCCCGCGGACGGGGAAGGCGGACGCCCCCGGCGCCGACTCGGGTCCCGACAGCCGTGACGGGCCTCACGTGACAAGCTGCTCTGTGAGCTGCCCGCGCTTCAAAATGCCTTTGTCCACAAATCAGGAGGTAAATCCACAAGCGGGGAGTATAAATAACCCGAAATCAATAAGATACCCGGGCTGACAAACGGCTCCCATCAAACCTTCACGTCTTTCCGATTAATCACGCTCCTCCTGTCATCCTGGCGGGTCGCAGTCGTGTATAAGGGAGCCGCCGCAGCCGCCGCCTCCCGGGACGAGACGCCAAGAGCGGCGACGTGCCGGGCGGAAGGGCAGCGGGGGCGACGCCGACGGCAGGCGGGGGCCGCGACGGTCGCGTTTGCGGTCGGAGGCCTCTGTGTCCGGGCAGCGAGCGGGACACCGCGGCTGTGACCCCCTCAGTCCTGTCCCACGTTGTCGTACCGGTTTCCCGACCCAGGCGCCGCGTCGGCGTTCGATCGCCCCAAGTTATAGTTTAACCGCGGCTCTGGGCAAAGCGCAGCAGCGTATACAGCTGCCGAAACTGGTACATAAATCCACGGTTCTTCGTCGCATCCACTGAATTTGGGTAATGGCACAATTTTGTTCCGATGTGTCTGAGATTAGGTGTTAAATACACGTCTCCGTGGGGGGGTCTGTATTAATGTTGTCCTGCTGCAGCTGTGTCCTCAGCCTTTGCCCCGTGTGGCCCGGGTTCAAACACAGCAGCAGGCGGGTCCCCCAGGAACCGCTCTTTACAGTTGGTGCACTTTGTTATCTTTTCCATTTTCTGTTGTGTTCATTTCTTAATTTGAACGTAAATTTGACTGTTAAATATCCGTCGCCGTTGCTGCTCGCAATAAGGAAGGAGACGCAGCGGACGACACGGAATGAAAGGGCCGGCATATGAATGAGCTCATTAACAGAGCGGCAATGAGGTAATGGGGGTTTAAAGTGTCCTTTATCTGGCGGAAACAGGTATTCTGGAGCGTGAGGGATATTTCGGGGAGATTAATTGGGGCTTCTCAGAAGAACCCGGAACAAATCGTAATTTTCCTCGAGAAATAATTGAAATGGGTTGCGGCTCAAGCCCTTTCGAGGAAGCGGCTGCACTTGGCGTCTGCAGCACAGGTGTGTGTGAATTCGGCAGCGGTCCGTAAAGCGTCTTCCTCTCGTCGGGGGGAGAAAAACAACGTGGCGGAAAAGTGTTTGCAGTTTAAAGATGCACTGCATCTTAAGTGGGGTCAGGAAGCCAGGTTACTCTGCCCTCTGAGCCCTGAGCTCACGGCGGTGGTGGACGGAGGTGGCGGTGAAGACCTGAGAGAGTCAGTGTCTCTCTAGAGGAGTTGGCGAGTTTAAACCGCCCTAGTGGGGCTTCCGGTTGTGGGAGGTGCTCACCTTGAATCGCACCACTGAAAATTACCCAGGTGTGTAAACAGGTGACCAACAAAACAGTGTAAGTCACTTTGGAGAGAGCGAATGAACGTGCATCTCAGTAGTGCTTCCAAATGTCCCTTTCAGGACCACCGCAGTCAGGGTGATACGACGGCAGTTAAATCTTGGTTCAGGATACAGTTTTATTTTCTCTAAATCTTTCCACAAAACGGCAATGAAAAGAGGTGAAACCTGTCGGAATAAAAAGAGGTTCTTGGGCCAATATGCCCTCCTTAAGTAAGATTAAGTGTTCTTCTGCGGTTGTGTTTCTATTATGCGAAACTCCCCGGACGCTCGGAGTAAGACTCTATCCCCGTCTCGCCGGACAATTGAGACGTCCCATAATAAGCCTCTTTTCCCATAATGCCATAATTCTCGCAGTGCATCAGATTCTCAAGCAGGCCCTCATTTTACCAGACAAACGTAGCTGTGAAAATGTCACGACGTGGTTCAGATAATAGTCACACAAACCAAAGTAAAAGCCATCATGGCGCATTGTGTAAAACACAATCCCAGCAGCTGCGCCGACAGCCATGGGGGGATCAGCCCTTCAACGGTTGAGCCCACAGAAACCGCATTCCACTCAATTTACTAAGGTTGCTACCACTTACTGGGCGGCTGGATGTTATTTTACAGACATTGAAAGCGACTTCATTATCAAATTTAAGGAGAAATCAAATAATCCAAACTGTTTTATGTCGACGACAGTCATGTTCTTGTTGCTAAAGCGGTTGAGGGGACAGACTTATAATGTGAGGTTTATTCATTCAAGGACTGACTGCTGTAGTATGTACAACTGCAAAAACGGGCTTCTCGTAACAGATGTTAGCATCAGTTCAGCAGTTTGATCAGATAGACAGACAGGCAGGCAGGTAGATAGATAAACAGACAGGTAGATACACAGACAGACAGACAGGCAGGTAGGTAGGTAGATAGACAGGCAGGCAGGTAGGTACGTAGATAGATAAAAAGACAGGTAGACAGGCAGGCAGGCAGGTAGATAGATAGACAGACAGGCAGGCAGGTAGATAAAAAGACAGGTAGATAAATAGACAGATAGGCAGGTAGGTAGGTAGACAGACAGACAGACAGGCAGGTAGGTAGATAGATAGACAGACAGGTAGATACACAGACAGACAGACAGGCAGGTAGGTAGGTAGATAAAAAGACAGGCAGAGACACAGACAGACAGACGGACGGACGGACAGGTAGGTAGATGAATGCACGTCTTCAGAGGTTAAACGTGCTGCTGCAGCTGTGGCCAGAGGTTGGCATTTGCTCCGTGATTCAGACAAACTGGACGTGGTGCCCAGCGTCAGCTCCGGGTCACACAGAGACGCCACATCAGAGCAGCTGCGCTGGATCTGTCACAGCACCACCGGTAAACAGTGTTTGATCACTTCTGGGCGCCTTGTTGTCTGAACCCCCCCCATCCCCCAGCGATTCCCTCCGTCAATAATCCGTAACATCCAAGTGGATTAATATTCCACTTCATTACAAGTCTACTGCCAAGTCCCCCTCTGGAGACCCACCGGTGGGAAAGGAAACTCCTTAAATATGAGGCAGACTCCCGAGTCTCACAGCATCACACGGCGCCGGTTTAAAAACAAATGGGTCACGGTTTCGCCCAGGTTCACTTGTGCAAAAAGTACTCAGCGTACATATATATTTACGAAGCGGACAGCAAAATTCGACGGATGGGGAGGGGGGCAACAAATGTCCCCTGGTTTCTACAAATAAACACGAGCGGCCCTCAGGAGGATGACGTTTTACAGGACTGCAGCAAGGTCAGCTGGCGTCACGCTGCTTTCAGGGAGACAAAAATGACAGAAATGAGGGTATCGTGGCTGTAAAGAGGGCAGCGGGGAGGTAAAGAGGTGGTGAGAAGCTCCAGCTCCGGTTCTCCGAGGCACCAGCTTCGCTTTAATCACTCCGACATAAATAATAAATGCTGCCCATAATTTGTCATACATATAACATTATATTATTATTCATTCATCGTTTATTTTGCCCTTACACAATGGTCGGGTTAAGTCGGCTACTTTAAATCCGACAACTAAAATTAAGGTCGGAAATGCTTTTCTACGATATTATTAAGAATGTCAAAAGGCTGACATATAATAACAGTTAAACAGAAGACATTAATTCTGTGCCGTATGATGACATATACGCCACGCCGGGTTTAAAACACAAATTCACGAGGCGCCGCGGTCGACGGCGTGAACGCGGCCGATTCCGTTCAGCGGCGACGCTGTACGTTAATGTAATCAACAGTCCGAGCGAAAAAACGGCAAAAAACACATTTCACTAAATAACAGGCGTCAGAGTCGCAGCGATCGACCGGCGACAGTCGGACATTTGCTCTCCCGCGTGGGGCTGCAGGGCGAAGAGCTGCTCGCGTCCAAATTCTGTGAAACTGTTGCTTGTGTTTTAGTCGCAGCTGCACACTGGATGCGCGTCTCGCAAGTGAGCCGGGTTCCGAATCGCGAGCCGTTTGCTCTGCTCCAGGGGGCGTCGGTTCCCGAGGCGCTTCACCTGCGCAGCCGGACACCGGGGAGGAGGAGGGCGGCTGCCGGGGGTCACGACCAAACCTCCAAAGGGCGTGGGAAGCGCCATCACAAACACAGACATTACGCGACACAACTGGAGGGATTCAGACAACCCGCTTGTGGGGGAGGAGACCTGAGCTGGAGTAACGGACCCCCTGAAATTTGACAGGTTTGGGATGTCACGTTGCCGAGAAACCACACCGATCGGGTACGCAGCCTCAGGGTGGGGAACGGAGAAGGGGGTCGACGGCGGGACTCGGGGGAGGTGGGGCGGGGTACTAGCGGTCGGCCGCTGCCTTACCTTGGACCTGAAGGGCTCAGGGAACCCCCCGTGCGGGATGCCGATGTGTCCCTGCAGGAACTCCACCACGGACAGCGGGAAGGAGAGCTCATCCGCTCGCTGCTCCACCTCCTCTCGTGTCAGCGAGTTCTGCACCATGAACTGGGCCAAGTCACCCACGATCTTGGAGGATGGGGTCACCTGTAAGGGGGGGGGGACACGGGCGGCATATCAGCTCCCTCCGTTACCGTGGACAAACTGCTGGGCAACAGAAGTGTGATATTTTTAAAGTGCTGACGGAGAAAAGTGGACTGAAGCACAACGCAGAGGTAGAAAAACTGCAAAATAAGCAAAGTGACAAGGAATGAAGAAATCAGATCAGCCCCCCCCCCCCCCCCCCCCCCCAAAACNGACTGAAGCACAACGCAGAGGTAGAAAAACTGCAAAATAAGCAAAGTGACAAGGAATGAAGAAATCAGATCAGCCCCCCCCCCCCCCCAACGTCCTAAAGCTGTCGCTGGAAAGGGTTAAAAGGCCACTGAGGGGCCTCAACTCGAGGACGGAGAAAAGCATCTGCAAAATGAATATATAGCAACAAAAGGTGTGCAGAATGGAGAGCAGCCCTGGTGCTGGGGGTGCGAAAGGGACTCGGTGTTGGTGAGGTTCTCTCTACGGGTTTGTTGCTGGGACTCCAGTTTCCTCCACCAGTCCAAAGACGCATGTTTGGGTAAATTGTCAACTCTGCAAGGCCAGTAGTGTGTGTGTGTGTGTGTGTGTGAGACAGATCACCCTGCGATGAACCTGACTTTATATCCTGTCCCTCCCAGACAGGCCCACCAGCGGTTCCCGAAAACGAACGGCTGCGTCCGTAATTTGACATAAAAAGACGACGCCGACAGAGCAGCGGTTTCCACTGCGATCTGGGAATTTAAAACACACGTTTATTTCTCTGAAGCTTAACAAAGAAATGCATTAAAAAAGGGCCAAGATATTCGGATGCATTTTAGCAACAAAAAAACTAATCTAATTTGAAAAGCTCCGGGGGGCGGGGGGTGTTCATCCCGTTGGAAGAGGCCGGGGAAGCAGCAGATCACGTGCACAACTTTGGCAGCCGGAGGGACTGTGGGAAGTCGCAGAGTAAGAGAACAATTAGGGAGATAAAGTGATGAGATACGGCAGAAGACGCCGCGGAAAGCGAGGAATATTAAAGCACTTTCTATCGCGAACCGTATCGAGATACAAACATTTATTTGTTAAAAATCAGCGTGAATTTGGAACCGAGGTAATGGAAGCGTCCCCTTCCGTTTCGAAGGGAGACCCGCGGTTTAATATATGCTTCGGCAATAATTGCTTCGGCCCACGACGTCGACCGAGGAAACGCCGAAGACGCTCCTGTTGGCGCCGTCGCGGCGAGCGAGAGGCACAGAGAGGCGAAAAAAGAAAAAGACAATAAGCAGAGTTGAGTTTGGGATTATAGCAGAGAGCAGGGAAAAAAAACACACACAAAGGGGAGCTTAACAGTGACGAAGGGGAAAAAAGGCCTCTATTGACCACGGGACCGCCGGACCGACTCCCCGTCCACCCGGTATCGACAACGCTAACCATGAGGGAAGCGAGAACAAGAGCAGAGAAGCAGCGGAGGAGGATCCGAATTGACCGGCGATCGTTTTATTCAGCCGAGCAAACGGAGGCAACGAGGCTGAACCGAACGCACGCGGCTGACATCGACTCGCCGCGGACCGCCGGCTCATCGCTCCTCCAACAAAAGGACTGGAAGTTTGGGAACTTGTTTTCGGGCGTTTCGTTTGAGGGCTTTGGCGGCGGGGGAGGAGGAGGGCAGGAGGACTGAGAGGAAGGATGACAGGCAGATGGAGGAGAGGGATGCCGGGGAGGGGGTGAAGGGTGTGGATGGACAGCAGGGTATCTGGCTGATGATAGGCACACGGCATATGTTCAGATTTTCTGAGATCATTCGCCTGCTCGACACAGTCAGAGGTGCACGAGTTTTTTTTGACAGGCATCTGCCGCTCGTACGCAGTACGACACCCATCCGTCCGTCAGCCGCGTTTCCTTGGAGGCGTAATGTGGGAAAAAGACCTGCCTGCCACTTTCAGACACGCGCTGGCACACAGCGGGAGCCTTTCTCCTCGGCCACATCGTCGCGGACCGTGGGAGAAGGACTCGGGCAAACGGAGAGATGAGGAAGAATTTAAATGGGCTACCGGCCGAGCTACGGCGACACAAAAAGCCACGTCGTGCCCCGACCTGAACCGACCAAACCGAGAACGAGCAGGCGACTCTGGGGGGTCCCGCAAGCGTATGGCGTCTCACCTTGATGAGGTCTCCCAGCAGCTTGTTGGCCTCTGTGTAGGCCTTCTTCACCTCCTTGAACTTGTGGCCCAGGCCCATGCTGTGAGCCTGGAAGTGCAGGTTGGTGTACTGGCCGCCGGGGATCTCGTTCTCGTACACGTCGGCGTTGCCCGACTTCATGGTGGCCGTGCAGTCGAACGGGGCGTAGAGACCTCTCGCCACCTCCCAGTATTCACTGTAGTCAAACACCTTGTCCAGGGAGATGCCTGCGAGGGCGGAGGGGCGAGCAGTGAGACATACCGTCACTTCTGTCCCTCGGCGTTCTTACAAGGGCCGAGATCACGGACCGCTTGAGGGCACGTCGGCTCAACGCTACAGCCCCGGGAAACTGGGCCCGTTAAACCCCCCCCGTCCCTGTGAGTCTGAGAGGGCGAGGATGAGCGTCGGGGTGAAACCTGGTGGCAGCGAACAGATTGGCGACGCTAACAAGTGGCCCCGCTGTGCAGCCAGCCGCCGGTTCCCTTCCAACACCACATCTGTCAGTTAATCTGAGGGCTTGTCTGTGTCAGCGGTGTAACTGCAGGTGATCTAAATGGCCTTCGCCCCCGACGGTCTGATGCCACAGTCGCCGTCCATCCCTCGCTCTGCTCGACAGAACCCGCACGAACCCGGGCTGCCCCACGGCCTGGATCTCGGCCACGGCTCCGTTAGCCCCCCCCCCCAAACCGGCCAGTCGAAACCCACCACGCCGCCGAACGTAACCGCGCCCCCCAAGGATCTGCGAGGGGTCGTAAAAAGAGAGTCGAGATCGAATTTAAAAAAACAAAGTCTGACCTGCGTGGTTTTCAATCAGCTGGACCCCCCGCCGCCGTCGGCTATGTCGACCCCGGTGCGCCGGGTCGTCTTTAACTCTTCAAAACACCGCAGGACACAATAGCTGAGTCAAAGTCCCCTTTGTGTTGTTCTCCAGCGCTTTTCCCAGGGAGGATTTGAACCTTATTCAGCGTCCGCACAAAGACTCGGCTGAAAGCGGAGCAAACTAACAAAGGAGGACAGATAACGGCGGCGCGAGAGGAAGCGCGCGGCCGAGCGGAGGGAACGGAGTCGGGGGTTTTAACAGCGGCCTTAATTGGGGGGCACGGCATCGTCTGCCGAGCTGAGCGGGGAGATGAATGACAGCGAGGCGAGACAGCAGGAAGCGCGGGCGAGAGATACCGGGCGCTCGGCGCGGCGGCCGAGGAGAGGAGGACGGAACGGACAGGGTGGAAATGAATAAAGGCAGCCCTGTCTCCCAGCTGAATGGACAATAATGAAGTGTAAAAATGGGAAGAAAACCCACACCGTAAACAGATAATGAACACACTGCACACGGCATTAATGAGGAACAGCGCTGCGAGGCGAGAGGGCGTCGCGGTCGGCCGCGGCTCTTCGCCCGGATCGACTGACAGCTTCCAGACAATTCAATTGGCGGACGCGGCTCCCGTCGTCCGGATAAAGAGCGCGGAGGAACCGGGCTGTAACACGGCGGAGAAGAAGACGGCATCACTTCTGCAGGTACGGACTTGATGCTGACATTTTGTGCTGAAGTCCCGCTCTTCTGCCACGTCCGGCGCAGGCCGGAGTCTTTCCCCCGCTGTCCGAAAAGCGGAAAATTGTAAGGAACGCAGATCTCAATTCCAGCCGTTCGGGTCGTCGGGGGTGGGGGGCTGCGCGAGGACGTCTGAGGCAACCACGGCGGCCGACATCATCGTTTCGGGAAGCCGAAAGGAGGGAAGACGAGCGACGACCGGCTCCACGCAGGACAACCTGGAGTACAGCCAACTAACAAAGACAAATTAGCCGCCAGTACATTGAGAAGCGCAGAAGCGGCAGCCCTAGCGGCCCACGCGGGGGGTCGGGTCAGACCTCTCCACCCCCTGCTCTGCTCTCAAACAGACTCCCCCGACGCGGTGATTTAACACCCACCAGGCAGCGTTTTAATTAGGCTGTTTTTGAAAAAAGGGGCAGCAAAGACGCCATCTTTGAACGACTCGGGTTCAAATCACGTCTCCTGCTCTACTGTCATTCGACAAGATACAACAAACATCTATCCACCCTTTAATCCACCCACTCACTAATTCATCCAACCACCCAACCATCTACCCACCCATGAATCATCCATCCATCCATCCATCCACCCAACCACCTCCCCCACCCTCCACTCATCCATTCATCCACTTCTTGTTAACCTGCTGTATAAGTGGGTAAATCACTGTGAGCAGCTTTGGAGAAAAGCATCAGCCGTGAAATCGGGGGACGACCTGGAGGTACGAGAGTGAGGGAGCAGCGGCTTCAGAGCAGGAACGGTATCGGTGTTGGCGACAAGCAGCTTCTAGTTCCTAAGGGCCTGTTGGGAACTTCCCACATGTACACGTGCAACCCGGGGGGGGGGGTGTAGGACACGCTGCAGCTCAGTGACCAGGAATTACTGTCATCGTCTGTCTGTGTACTGCAGACTTGCAAAAACCCAGAGCGAAACAGCAGTGTGGCCGCGGCGTCCGAAAAACGCTCACGCGGACGGCCTTGGAGGCGACGCGCCAGCGGGACAGGAACTCGGGACGGAACGTCTGGCTGGATTTCCCCTCGACCGATTGTGCAGCTGCCGTATGAAAGGGGCGATACACGTGCAGATTTATGTTTATTCCTTTAGCTGAGGCCACTGCAAAAACACCAACCTGTTTTACAGTTGTTTACAGGCCGGGTCAGGAGGCGCTTTGTTCGCAGACAACACCGCCGGCGCTGGAATCCCAACCCGGGACCTGCAGCTCACGGCGCCGCTAACAGTAACTTAAATTCGCCCGTTTCCGGGACGGTGGCACGAGAACCAGAGCGGACCGAGCGACTCCGACCTCTTTCTGTCCCTTTAAACCGGTCATTTCTGGACAATGTCGATTTCTGACACCAATATTGTCAAAAATCAAAAAAAAAAAAAACAGAAAAAGCAAACGTACGGTGAGGGTCACGCCGATTATGCAAGTAAATGGTTCGAAATCAAATCTCCGCTGTTGGAAAGTAGATTAAAATCTGCTCACCGAGTGCTATGGGGGGGATTTTTAAATTATTTTTATTGCCTGCGCTCTTCCCTGAATGCAAACAGGTTCTTATGAGGATCCCCCTCCGAGTCCCCGCGAGTCAAACCACACAGTAACCATCGTATCAACATCAGTTTGCTTTGCCTCGCATCCCGACGTAATAAAGCGCAGCCGTCTGGTATTTATTTACACATCAGTCATTCGGAACTGGAACCGCAGGAAAAAACTGCTGTCACATACTCAGGAACACAAATGGCCGGTCGCACCTTGGCTCCGGGGAGTCGGAACTTCCTACATTCTTCTCACGAGCGTCTGCCCGTCTTTCCACGCCCGTGACAGAAACGTCCAGAAGGACCGGGGCTCACCCGTGTTCAGCTCGGTGCCCTTGGTGCAGGCCACGACGGCGCCCATGCTGGGCTGCGAAGTCATGCCCGCCATGGAGTCCGCGGCCACGTCCACGACGTCGGCTCCCGCCTCGGCGCAGGCCAGCATGGCCGCCACGCCCGCGCCCGCCGTGTCGTGCGTGTGCACGTGGATGGGCATCTCGGGGAAGCGGTCCCGCAGGGCGCCGACCAGGACCCGGCTGGCTTCGGGCTTCAGCAGACCGGCCATGTCCTACAGAGGAATGCGGGAGAGCGGGTGAGAAGAGAATGGGGAACAGCGTGGGGAAGGGTGGAGGGGGTCCCAAGGGAACGGAGGATGTTGGAGATGCTCCTCTACCTTAATGGCCAGGATGTGGGTTCCAGCTTTGACCAGCTCTTCTGCTAGGCCCAGGTAGTAGTCCAGGGAGTACTTCTGTCGCATGGGGTCTGACACGTCGCCAGTATAGGAGATGGCTGCCTCCACCACGCCCCCAGCAGAGCCGGCTGCCTCCATGCCCAAGAGCATGTTGGGAAGGTAGTTGAGGGAGTCAAAGACTCTGAAGATGTCCATGCCGTTCTCTTTGGCCTCCTGGCAGAACCTGCAGCGAAGGCGTTACGAGGATATAGCCGGCAGCACGGAGAACAAAGAGAAAGAAGAGACGAATCGCAGAAATGTGCAGTAGGAGAGACGGAAGACAGATGAAAATGGGAAGAAGAGGAGGGAAGGGTGGGGGGGGGGGTGAGAAAAAAAAAATCGANACGGAAGACAGATGAAAATGGGAAGAAGAGGAGGGAAGGGTGGGGGGGGGGGTGAGGAACATAAAATCGAACAGAATGTGGTTTTAATTTATTCTGCGTTTAAACTGCTTCCGAAAACCGTCCAGTTTACAGAACGGTGTTTATGAACGTTCTCCTCAGGCTGGGGTCCGGGTACGCACTTGAAGACGGCGTTGTCGGGGTAGTTGGTGTAGCCCACGGCGTTGGCCCCCCGCAGGAGCATCTGGAAGGGCACGTTGGGCATGAGGGCACGCAGCTCCTGCAGCCGCCGCCACGGACACTCCCACAGGAATCGCATGGCCACGTCGAAGGTGGCGCCTGGCCGAGCCGACCGAGAGACACCGCGCGGTCAGATCGGGAGCAGAACAACGTTTATTTCCGGAACATTTTCATCGTTTCTACAGCCAGCTGCTGCTCGAACCACGAGGGAGCAAAGCGGGCGGTTCCTTTCTTTTTGAGTGTTTCGGGCTCAGAAAATAAAACCGTTTCCTTGGGAGCAGAATCAAACGGGGGGCTTCTACAAACCCTGATCTTTCTCCTGGAGAACCTTCTTCAGCTCCGCGGTAGCTGAGCCACGGCCCGGCTCTAACGTGGGTCCCATCGCTCGCCTCGTGTCTCGTTCCCCGTAGCGACGTCGACACGGGTCAGAAGAAACTCACACCTCCCTCACCCATCACCCGCGAGGCTAACGCTGTCGCCGCGAGGGGCCGGCAGAAAGACGGGGTCACGTACCTCCCCAGTTCTCCACACTGAACAGGCCGCTGAAGTTGTGGGCAACGAAGGGGGCGATCTTCTTGAGGTCGTGTGTGCGCACGCGGGTGGCCAGCAGGGACTGGTGGGCGTCGCGGAAGGTGGTGTCCATGAGGAGGAGGCCCTGATGGGAGCGCACTGCCCGCGCGAAGCCCTCAGGACCCTCGCGCAACAGAACATCCCGGAAGCCCACCGGCGGCTCCCCTGCGCGGCGACAAAGCAACAGGAGTTGCAGATGACTTCAGCACACACACACACACACACACACACACACACCAACATAAAAGAGATCTGCTGTACAGAAAAGTGCACAGCAAGCAGAGAGAGGCAGACAACACACAGTTTTCAGCACTTTGGCTTGAAAAGGTTTGGATGCACAGAAGTGACACCTTTCTAGATGAGCAAACAAACAATTTAATGGCGCAAAACACCCTTAATGCACAACATATTTACACCGTCACACACACACTACACACATTACATAACGCGAATGTCTGCATACACAGCGCGACAGCGGCCGTGTAGACTCACGCTGTTCACTGTGGCCATGAAGGGACACTTCTGTCCCTCAGCGTTGATTTACTGTCACCTGTGTGTGTGTGTGTGTGTGTGTGTGTGTTCTGCTGGATAGCACGCCCATGTAAACAGAGGAATAACAGCGCGTCCCAAGTGCCTGGAGTCACCCACTACAGTTCTGACCCACTTGCACACACACACACCCCCACACACTTACAAACAAACCCCCTGCGCCAACAAATCAACACAACCCTCCAAAGGGAGTGATGACATCAACGCACACACACACACACACACACACACACACACACACACACACACACACCTAAATCCCTGTAATGAGATTTCTAATGTGCTTCTATCCCTTTTTCATTTGATTGAGGGATTGGGAGAAGGAGCGGATTACGGCTGCATTATCACACACTCTCTGGCCAGGCGGCTGGGGGGAAGAACCGGGGGGATCAGCTCTGTCCCAGCAGTCGGGGGGTGGGGGGGGGTTATAAAAGTAAAGGTAAAATTGTAAGCCACATAATTTGCTTTGGATCAACTGAATGAACGAGTGTGTTAATACAGTGAACGTGTTTGTTTAGGGAGCGCGAGGTGCTCAGCAGTGTGTGGACAACATTTGCAAGGGAACAGTGGTGTGTAGCACACTGCGCTGTGTGTCGTCTCACCCAAGACGCTGTGTGCAAACCCCCGCGTCACACCGGACAGATCCCCTTACCCAAAGGAATCGGGGGCACGACGGGGTCTACCGAAGACGGCTTGGCCTTCACTGGGATCGGGGTGGTGGGGCCGTTCACCATGACATGACCTGAGGACAATACACACACGGTGAAATAAGTGAATCGCGCTTGTATGGAAGCACCAGCACATTTCAGGAGTGTTAAGAGCACAGAGACGTCCTGCAGCCTTTCAGACGCACCCAGATAGTGCAGCAACTTCTGGGCCCTGTTCTGGACGGGCTTCAGGTTGAATAGGTCCGGGTTCTCGTCGATGAACTGCGTGTCCACGGTCCCGTGGAGGAACTGGTTATTGCTCAGCACGTTCTGCAGGAAGGGAATGTTTGTCTGGGGAAGGAGAGGGACACGAGGAGCACGGTGAGCAGCGAGGCGGCTGCAGAGGTTCGACACGCCGGGTGCCGGCAGAGCCGACACCATCTGCGTCTGTGAAGCGCACGTGTGAAGTACGGCGCCAGTTACCGGATATTCAAAATTCATAACTACTCCGTGTTAGAATGATTTATTCAGGATGCCCCCCCACCCCCCAAAAAAACAAAAAACATCCATCAGCACTTGCAAATGTACTTTACGCTCAGGAATCTGACATTTCCAAGTTCACAGTTTCGTGAGACGATGTATTTTCTGGGATGCGGCAGCCAGGCTCCCCAGTCACGGCAGCGCGACAGGTTTCTGCGGGGCCCTTCTGAAGCAGAGGCTGCGTTACCATGGACACAGGGGGTCCGCATGACAGAGATGCAGCGACATGCCTGCATAGCAGGAGACCAGGTAATAATAACCCTCCCAGCTCCCCCCTGGACAGGCACAGGACGTCAGAGTCAGAGTTATTACCCAACACACTGGCCAGCGGGGCACCGTGGGCAACCCCAGCGGAGCCTGGCAGACTCCTCCCGGCCCACAAAACACACTTCAAATTTGTACATCTGCGAAGACAAACTATGCCTGACTTGTTTGGGTGGGTTTTACTTCGGGCCTCCCGGTGCATCCCTGTGGCGGAGAAAGTTCCACAACACGAACCGCGGGTGGGTCTCCCCGCTGGCCGACGCGGTGTGACAGGACGCGGTAAAGGATGGCGACGCCCTGTGGCGTGTCTCCGTGGGCCGAGGATGATGGGTAATAACGGTTCTCTCTCTCCCCAGCTCTTCGTCGGCTGTCCTTACGCAGCTTTTCTTGACACTTTTGTACGAAACCCTTCATTACACCTCCTGGTGGTGAGGAAGTCACTGCGTCGCAAACGTGTGCTAAATTCCAGGGCCGGGAGGCGGGATGCAGCGGAGTTCGGCGATGTTAGAGAACAAAACGTGCAAACAAACAAACTCACGCCGACGCACTCAACTTTCCCGTCTTTAGGGCAACACGCCCCCCCTCAGGCGAGAAAAATAACTAATATTAATTAAAAATACCAATGCGTAAAATGACCCGGTGCTGGGATGATGTCTGTGACATGAAATCAATGCGCTGGAGCAGTTTGTGTGAAATTAAAAAACTTATTTTTGAGCACCCACCAGCGGGGGCAGCTGGAAACCCCCCCCTCCCCGGGGCGTGGGATCCAGAGGGGGGACCGGGGCCTCTCGCCTGCACGGTCACAGCGAGCAGCAGGGGCCACTGTGTCCACGGAAACAGCTGCCATTGGCAACAACCTGACCGGTGTGTGGAATACAGGTGTTTTCGCAAAATAAACTCTAACATACAGTGAAGACAACAACCCGGGAGGAGGAGAACCTCATAAAATAAAGTCAACCCACACAGACACAGAAACACAAAAAGGAAGCATTCCGATGAGACGCCGGTACATAAAAACTAAAGAAAGCGTGAGGATCGAAAGCTTCTGGAATGTTCTTGTGGCTCAGCAAGCTGGCGGGTCACGATCCTGATCCCGACGTTCTCCAGCCGGGACCCTGAGTATAGAGCACGGGCGACGGACTGGCCCCCTGAGCCGCGGTCTCCAGACTCCAGAAGAAACAAAGTGAATGTTTGTCTGGGTTACTGATTTTAACAACATGGATTCAGCAGGAGGGACTTTTTGCCACAAATACCGTCAAACGGAGGAGAAGCGTCACGGAAGTGACCCTCAAACCAAATTCCTTAAAACTAAACAGTTTGAGTAAAAAAAAAAAAGGGCCGGAGCAGAACCTCAAACGCGTTTCGCACACATCCGACATCGTGGGAATCGCCGAGTGACGTGACGTCATTTTACACGCTGAGCGCCGATGACTTTGCTCAAAAGTATTATCCACTTACAAGTTATTTGAAACTAAAAGTTTTAATGCGACTTACTGAAAATATTGAAAATGTATTTGGAAATTCTGGGCTCATTGCGGGCTAATCCACAGCTATCAGAATCTACCATTCCAGAGCAAGCGGCTTTAGAGGAAAAAAATGCCCCCCGGGAGCAGCGGCACAGAACAGCAGCTTAGCAGGAGTTCAAAGGAAAAAACAGTCGCAAATCTGAAAAGAAATTGACCTCAATAACACAAAAAACCATAAAATTAAAAAAAAACAAAACAAAAACAAACAAAAAAGCGCAGGGTGGCAGAAGCGAAACGACGCCAAAGCGCCACGTGGGGGGCGCCAACCCCCGGCGGACACGGCGGCCCGAAAAAGGCGGTACTGAGCAGGCGGGTCCCTCGCTGCGGTCCCCGGCCGAAACGCTGCGAGGGGCTCACGAGTCTACCTGGACAGGTCGGTGGGAACGAGGGACCGAACGAGAGAAACAAGACGGGGAGAGATCAGAGTCCGGGGGGGGGGGGGGGAGAAATAGAGATCACAGCAGCTTT